>JBAIZL010000004.1:203620253-203640253 GCA_036971475.1 Prosapia bicincta
CATTATAAATAATCGGTAAAAAAAGCCAAGTTCGTTTTTTCGAAATTTGTAAATACCAACCTAGTTTACAAATACTCAGGAACTACCAAATCAACAGGTTGGTAACTTTTTTTTAAATGCATGGTAAACAGAAACAGAAGAAATGATATGATTGTTAGACACTGTAATAGAAAATAAATTCATTGATGTAAATACAATCATAAATATATATTCGTTCTTCTGTCTAATTTATATAATTTGATAAAATTATTACATGTCCAAAAAAACACACATTGTTACTTTTTTACAAGGGTCAATAAATTATAAGGTAATTTTAGACTAAATAACTGTTTGTTAATTCACACACTTGGATACTAATATCTAAAAACTCCAACACTTAACTTTTAAAAGTTTCCAAGTACAGTTTTAATTAATATAGTAAAATAGTAAATTAATATAGTAGCACAGTTTTAAATAATAAATACTGAGTCGCTAATAGACTATTAACACTTAACACGTACTAAACCTGACACTAAACTTTTACATTTTCACTACTCTGTAAAACTGATATTTATCACGCTTGACAAAACATTTATAAACCTTTACAAGTTTTAAACTTTTCTTCGTTCATTTACTTATAAATGACTACTTCGTTGATTGCTTATAAATTAAAAGTTGTTTTTAAATATGTTTGTCAGTTTAATAGACCCAGAATAAAATATTATGGAGATGTATTGCAGAATACGTCTATATGAAGGTAGCTTGTTGTGTAATATTTTACTTCTCATCGCATTTGTTTAAAACTAGTTCTTTTTTTAACCAAATCTATTTGGTACAACGTGATCCTCTGCTTTATTTCTGGTCCTGGTAATATTCAATTATTAAGGTTCCTAAGAGCTTTTTTCAACAAAACAGCATCAGAAAAGTGATGTATAACATATTGTCAGGTGGATTAAAATGATTTTTTTTTAAATTTGTGCAAAACGAAGAACATTTATCCATTTCCAAAACTTCGCGATATACCTTAAAAGTATTTTCTAAGAGCTCCTACAGAAAACGCCATCGAACATATTTCGTAAAAACCTACTGCAACTAAAGCTAAAAGCGAATTTTTCCATATTTAAGAACAATTTAGGTGTTAAAAAGTACCCTATTTTTAACACGTTTTTATTAACTCGTCTTATTGCCCATCTTTTCATTACAAATTTTGCTATAAAATTTAAACAACCTTGCTGATGAGCAAGAGACTTGATATTTGAAACACAGCTCAGGACTGGATGACAACCCGATAATATTGGGTTTAATATAATTAAACTGCCTGAGGGAAAGCAGTGAAGTTTAAATTCCAGTTTGTCTCTTTCCGATGAGCTAAAGACTTACAATTTTTTAACATAGCTCATGGTTTGTTGACGATGAAATAATATTGATTTATATAATATATCTTTCATAATATATGTTTCAGTTAATTTATTCCATTCTAATCCGTAAAAACTTAAATTTTTTAAAATTCTGATTAATTATTTTTATTTTTTATATTAACGACTAACAAATATAAAATATTTAGTTAATTAAAGCTTAGCTAGTGAGAACTATTTACAAAGATAAAAGTCAAAACAATCTAGGCCTACTCAAAATCTCACCAAATTTTTTTTTTAATACACAAACACACTAGTTCACAACAAACTAGTTTCGGCGATAATCTCGCCTTTCTCACTGCTTGGTTACTACCCAGTAAGAATTATAAAGTGAATTATAAAATAATTTAAATTGATTTTTTTTCATATAATTTTTTTAAAATTAAATATGTTATGATAATACAATTTTGTATTTTGTAGGGTTTATTATTCCATAATTGAAGTACAGTGAATGTTGTATTTACGAAATGTTCTGTAATTCAACATTTTGTACTGGATTTTGTCGCTGGAATAATTCATTTTTCTATTTTAATCTATTTTAAAAACTAAAAACTAAAAGAACGTAACAAAATAATCATAAAAATTATGGAAAATATTCAACAATTCTTAGAACTGCATTCGAAAACCATTAAAAGGTACCCTATGCTGCATATGGTAAAATCTACAAATACTACAAATAATTTTCCGTACTACATTGAAATTTTGTGTCTTTAAATACTATCAAGTGCTTTATCAAGTTAACCTATTTTAAAACTCTAAATTGAATAATAATATTTTCTCATCATTTAAATAGTACAAAAACGTTTGGGACAATTTCAATTTCAATATCTTATTCGTGAGGTTTATATGTAACGTGTAGGCTACCTTCGTGTAGAAAGTCATTCTCGGTTATCGTCAACAAACCATCACTGAGTTTGAAAACTGCTCTAAAACTCTCCTGCACCTTATCTAACACCTGATTATTCTTCTTTTTTTACATTTTCATTTTAATATTTCTATTTATTAAACATTTAATACTTAATTGGCTTTTTTAGTCTCAGATATCTTCAATTTATCTATTTTTAAGAGGCCATACAGTTTTTGCCAGCATCTTTACTCAATTTTCCAATACCTTTGCCAAGAACACCAGTGTTTTAAGTAATTGTGACATTGCATATATCAGCTTGTATTGTGGTAAAACATAGAAAAGAATTGTGTTTTTGGAATTGTGGTCCATATAGGCTAATATTATTAAAAAACTCATTACAGTTTGGAGTGCGACCACACGGAAACCCAAGTACATCCAAATCTTTAAAAATAAGTTTTATTACTTCCATTACAGGTTCTGGTCTACGTGCTCATGAATATATGTCTCGCTAGTGAATTGACCTCTTTGAAATTCACACCAAGATAGTTCCCCTTTTGGGCACATTTCGTGTTGCTATATCGCATCAAATAACAAGTTATGGAAGTTAGTTGCCCAGATTGCAAATCACATTTACATCATCTGAATTTCCTTTATGACTGTAAAACTCAGTCCAATGATTTATGCCAGCGTTTTGCTACGTACCATCAAAAGACGTGGCTATATTGTTATTAATATCATTTAAAAAACTGCTTTACGAATGAAAATTTCCGACACATAACTGTAAGCATACTATATAACTTCCTTATAGAAGCAGAACAATAAACTCTTCACGTAGCTTGAAAGTAATAGAAAATTATGCACTATACTTCGTAAAAGATAATTTTTCCACAGAAAGCAGTAGTCAAATATGCAACACAAATATATTAAAATGTTCTCAAAAGACTTGGGAGAGAATGTAAAAATACTTTGAAGAAATGGATATTTTTTCGAATTTTCGGTACAAAGTTACCTTTTAACAGAGTTATTTAAATATTAGCAGTAAAACTAAAGTTTCATTTAAGTTACTCACCCGTGAATTCCAGTTTTCAGGAAATCATGTCAGAAAGCAAGCTAAATTTTAATAACTCAAGTATACTAGAAAAAGATACAAATCTTAAATTAAATCAATAGTGGACGTAAAAGGTTATTACGTTAAAATTCGGTATTACACTAAGCAGTTGATCAATTATTTTGAAAGAGAGAATGTATCCTGGCATGTTCTTAAGACTTAGGCCCAAAAGGCAAAGGTGCAAAATTGTTTAAGTTAAAAAAAATGGAGAAGAGCTATGGTGCAATTAGTACAACTTGCTCGTGGAAAACATTTTGTTTTGTCTGGAACAATAACATGAAAAAAGACCCAGGAATTTACCACAGTCTTTGAGTATAATGTCTTTCAATTAAGTAAGATTTTGGTAGATAAATTAAACGCCAGGCATGGACTTATTACAAAAAGTGCCCGAGATCTTCGGATTCGGGCGAAACTACTAAATTGTGCAAGTAAGACTGTAAAATCTAGTGTAAAAGAGTGTTAATAAATTTAACCGAATATGAACCCAAGAATATATTCAGTGCTGACGGGTTGGTTTTTACCTCAAATGTTTACCAGACAAAATATTAATTTCCAAAGCGATAAATCTTTTGGTAGAGGGCATAGCACGGAACGAGTTTCCGTCATGAAAAATGAAAAATTGATGGAACGGAAAAATTAAAACTTTTAGTAATGGGAAAAGTAAAACACTTATCCACGAGTAAAAAAGAGATATGTATCCGTAACATAAAATCTTTTAAAAGTTGACTTCAACTGGAACAAAAAAGCTTGGATGACTGTCACACTTTTTGCTCTCTTCATGAGAAGAGAAAACGTAAAATTGCTCTCTTCATAGAGAACTGTCCAGCTATGTCATCGTTGATAAAAATAAACAGTAAAATTTACAACTGGTCTTCATTTCACCAAACGTTACGTCAAAATTACAACCAATGAAC
Source organism: Prosapia bicincta (assembly GCA_036971475.1). Lineage (NCBI taxonomy): Eukaryota > Metazoa > Arthropoda > Insecta > Hemiptera > Cercopidae > Prosapia > Prosapia bicincta. Next base: position 203,624,517 of record JBAIZL010000004.1, read on the forward strand.
CAGGGTAAAAATGCGCTACCAGAAGCACATATTAATGAAAACCTTATCAGCAGAAGATGAGAATCGGCCCTTCAAATGTTTATCTTCACTTATATACTATGTTTCAGACATCGATAGTGTATGGAAACATGACGTTCCCCCGACCACTTTTTACAATTGTTACAAAAGAGATGGTTTCTTATCCGAACCTGAACACTTGGATAAAGAAGGTGGCGTCTTTCTGAGTGACTTAAAAAAGAACTGGGAAGAATTTAAACAACAAGGATTTTTAACAATGATGCGGAAATAACAGATTACGTTAACACGGACACTAATATAAAAAATTATGATTTGGTGACGGAAGATGATATCCTTGGAAATGGGGTGAAAACAGAAAATGAAGATGATGTATCACTGCAAAAGTTGTCGGACAAGTATTCGTGGCATCCCAAACGATTATACGTTAGTTGTTTAAATCAGTACCAATCGATTTGTGAATCGAAAACTTTTTAAGGGTAAAACGCAGTCAAAAATAAATTTATTTAATTAATAAAATATAATGTAAATAACTAAAATTATAGATAAATAATAATAGAGTATAAATTATAAAATGATGTAATAAATAGGTTTTATTAAAAAAAGTATTTTTTGCCTCTCTTCATTTTAATAAGTTTTTCCATGCAAAATAAAAGCATTTACTATTTTACAAAATTTGTTTTGACTGATTGTAATTTTAATTTTGAATTTTTTAGTTTTGCAAATACGTTTCATGACAAACAATTATTCAATAGGACGTTTAAAAAAAACGTTTCATGTCGAGAATAGGTTATTAATGTAGCGGTAACAGAAGGAAGGCTATTACCCCCAACATGTTTTTACATAGAAGTATGTTGTAAATAGCGTACATTTTATATGCAAGGGTAAACGATTAAGTAGATGCTACCTAATACGATTTTGTTCATGAATTTTAAGTGGTCATTGATAAAAATCATCTGCATTTTTGAATGTAAGATATGCAAGGCATTGGAAACAAACGTTAAAAAATTTAATTACATGAAATAAAATTAATTTTTGAAATAATAACTCTATCAAAAAACAATTTGCATATTAGAATGAAATAAAGTAAACACATTTTTTTAACATGGAAAGCCTAAAGGAGCTAAAGTTATAACAAAATATAAAGTAACAATCTTAGGAAAAAAATGCAATAGGCATTCTTCGTAAGAATCGACGAAAGAATAATAACGCAAATATAAACATATTCGGAAAATGGGAAAAATTATAATTGTTTACGCCTCTGACTATGAAACAATTTCAATAAAAAGTACAACATGAAAACTTACAACAAATAGTATACGATCTAGAAAATAACAAAACAACTATTGTGGAGTATTTAGGTAAACAACTTAAAATAAACAATAGGATGTAAAGTAGACGATAATACTTTTGTAGTTATGGAGAGGAAAGATATTAAGGACTTAATAAACTCTGACAAAATACCTAGTTTAAGAATAACAATCGGTTTTTTGTTATCAAATTTTCCATTAATGATATTTTTTTCTCCGAACTTTAAATCTATAGATTTTAAATACTAAACAGCATAATCCTTTAGAATTTACACATGATGTCTCGAGAAAGGTTTCATTTGTGTAAAAATAAAAACTAGTAAAGAAAGATCATTAAAACTGATGTATTTATAATTATAAATCTTATATATATATATATATATATATATATATAAATATATATATATATATATATATATATATATATATAAATATATAAATATATAAATATATATATATATATATATATATATATATATATATATATATATATATATATACATACATACACAGATATATAAATATAAATATATATATATATATATATATATATACATACATACACAGATATATAAATATAAATATATATATATATATATATATATATATATATATATATACATACACAGATATATAAATATAAATATATATATATATATATATATATATATATACATACATACACAGATATATAAATATAAATATATATATATATATATATATATATATATATATATATATATATACATACATACACAGATATATAAATATAAATATATATATATATATATATATATACATACATACACAGATATATAAATATAAATATATATATATATATATATATATATATATATATATATATATATACATACATACACAGATATATAAATATAAATATATATATATATATATATATATACATACATACACAGATATATAAATATAAATAAATATATATATATATATATATATATATATATATATATATATATATACATACATACACAGATATATAAATATATATATATATATATATATATATATATATATATACATACATACACAGATATATAAATATAAATATATATATATATATATATATATATATATAAATATATATATGTATATATATATATATATATATATATTTATAGCCCATAAAATTATAAACTATGTATACATATATAACAAAATACGACAAAATACAATACAAGACAATTTTATTGCATTATACAATTCATTGGGAAACAGTACCAACATCATCAGGAATAATAAATCGTTATTTTTCATCATCATATTATGTAACGTGTTTGTTGCATATATCATTATTCAGGATTAATTATTGCTTGGTACTGTTAGCCAGAGAAAGGTTTTGAACTATATAATACAATAAAATAATCTCATATTTGTATTTTCTCGTATTTTTATTATATACACATGAAAATTATATATATATATATATATATATATATATATATATATATATATTGCAATATGTATTGTTGTGTATTAATAAAGAACTAAGTCAAAATACAAATACAAGAGTTAAATTCAATTCAATTATAATTCTTGTATTTGTATTTTGACTTTGTTCTTTATATATATAAAGAACATAAGTCAAAATACAAATGCAAGAATTATAATTGAATTTACAATTCAAAGCATTTCGTTGGCTAACAGTACCAACATCATCCTATGCTGTAGGATTGTTTGTATTTTGACTTATGTTCTTTATTAATACACAAGAATACATATTACGATATATATATATATATATATATATATATATATATATATATTTATACATATACATACCTCTCTCTATATAAATAAATAAATAAATATATATATATATATATATATATATATATATATATATTTATATATAGAGAGAGGTATGTATATGTATATATATACATACATATACATATCTCTCTCTATATATAAAAATATATATATATATATACCTCTCTCTCTCTCTCTCTCTCTCTCTCTATATATATATATATATATATATATATATATTTTCTTTATCAATATTAAATTAATTAACTATACTAATTATTCAAATAAATGAATAATTACATCGTAAATCAACGGTATAAATATAACATAACCGGTATTACGGACTCACATCTACTCATTACGTGGTTCTTAACTCACGCTGAAGAATAAATAAAGATCGTCATTTGTTAAAATAGTAGGTGTGGCAAAGAGAGCCTAAAATAATTTTAAAATTCTTTGAAGAAAATTTTTAAACACAATTAAACTAGTAAGTTGCTTGATGTAATCATCTCGAATTCACTGATTAAACTATATTTAAGAAGTACTTAACTAACTGAGTACGTAATTGGCTACTTGCTGACGCGTTTCAAAACATTCGTTCCTTTTACGAAGCTGTAGTTGGTTAGCTTCGTTAAAAGGAACGAAGGTTTTGAAACGCGTCAGCAAGTAAGCAATTACGTATTTACTTATTCAAGTACTTTATAAATATAGACAAATATACTGCCTAAGAAATTTAAGACCAACAGTATATAATTATAGAGCCTAGTTAAAATTAACCATCGGTTATCTGCATGAAGACTTTTAATAAAATATAAAAATAATAAAGAATGGTTTAACCCATACAAATGTTTACTTTTCGTTTAATTTGGATTTAAAAACATTGTATTTTTTTCTTGTTAATTGTTTGACAGAGAGGGGAGCGGAGGGGTTGTCAAGAACAGATTCTGCCTCGAGCCGCAATTCGCTCAAATCACGTTTTTTTTTAAAGATAAGCTTTTTCAAAATATAAAGAACCTGATTGTGTAATAATATTTATTTAAATTAACTGTTACATTTTAATTACTTTGAATATTTTAATATTTTGTCTCTATAATTTTTGTTATTGGTTGTGCTACACTAAAGCTTAACGAATTAATTTCAGTCGAAAGAAAGGGGTTTAGAGACTCAAACTATTAAGCTTTTTAAATTTCCTCCAACGCTTTTCAATAATTTCTTCTCCTTCTGCTTAGGATCACTGGATAAAATTATTCTGCTGTAATATTTCATTTCGACACAGTAAAGATTTTATTTTTCAAACATTTTTATAAACAGGAATATTTCGAGGCTACTAAACTATTAAATATACTAATTATTATTATGTTTATTATTATTTATTTATACTAATAAAACATATGTTATTTGAAATATTCCTGAGTAACTGTCAACAATATGTCATCAAGTGTCAACAGATATCAAGAAGTTTTCCTGACTTCCAGCAAGTAACAATGTCTCTAATCGTAGTTAATCATGTCAAGAAAGTGTTGGCAAACCTGACAGACATAACCTAAACTTTACGACACTTGGAATTTCACTTTCGTAACATTTGTTAAAAATATAATTATGTAATAATGAAAAACATATTTTGTACATCAATAAGGGTTTTGTGGTATTGAAAATAGGTCAATTTTTTCAAATAATGTTTAACACAATGTAATAGTGAAAGATTAATGCATTTTATGAATGTAGATATAAGTTTATCACCTTTAAAGCAGTTACTATCATGTAAAAATGAATATTAGTTCTTATTATATAGTAGGACTTATAAGAAAAATTAACTAAATCATTTTATTAGTATGTTACTATAGATTGAAATACTAATTGTTACTGATAACTCGATTGCATCTTAATGTGAAATTAATCCTCTTTTAAGATTCATAATGTATCTTAGCTTCTAAAAATTCTCGTTGTTGGTGTTGCTTCTCTCTTGACAGCTTTCCATATTCGATCTCCACACATTTTTGCTCTCCATTTCCAAGCTTAGCATACGCGACGTATCGCAGAACATAAGCAAAGACTCTTTGTAGTTGATATAGACTCGAGAATGTTCCACAACGTCCAATATGTAGTCACTGTATGTAAAGATATAACGAGTACTGTATTTCGACATTGGACTAAGACTTGTAGATTAGTCAATATTCAGAGTTTCTCGCTGGTTACCCAGGCGGTTTTTCAATGCCTTGAAACTGATAAAGACGATGGTGCGATTATTCTACGGTAAACAGATTGTAGATCCTGAATGTGGAATGTTGTCCAGCGTAAAGTGGTGTTGAGAGTAGAGCCACTCTCTTTTAATGTAGAACGCGGTTTGTTCCGCTCTAAGTGAAGACTTCAGCCCGTGGATGTGTTTCATCTTAAGGGTAGTCGAAGGGGGCTATAATAATATTATATATATATATTAAATTAAAAATATTTCAAAAAGAAGAATACTTTTAATGAATATATTTATTCTTAGATAATTATTTTCATGAAGATGCTGGTACTATTTTATCGGCGAAAAGCTTCGAATAAATATATTCATTATAAGTATTCTTGTTTTTGAAATATTTAATTTATTAACTATATTACATGAAAACATATCACCATATTTAATATATTTAATATATATATATATATATATATATATATATATATATATATATATGTCGATCGGATAAACGGTTTACATTATACAGTCAGGCAGGTGTGAACCCTGTGTATTTCTTGAGGCTAATTTCTACCATGTTTTTTTTTATTTCTACCCCTTATAATTAAAAGTTTGCTAAATCCCTTCTTAGTGCGCCCCTACATAATATAACATATTTTACATGTAAATTTTAAGAATGTATCATTATTAGTTTCGGCTCTGCGTTGATCGTTAGTTAGTCAGTCAGTCAGGACTTATATATATGTGTATATATATATATATATATATATATATATATATATATATATATATATATATATATACAAGAAAACAGTGTTGCAAAGCTATATATATATATATATATATATATATATATATATATATAGCCTATGTATATTATATGTATATATATATATATATATATATATATATATATATATATATATATAGCCTATGTATATTATATGTATATATATATATATATATATATATATATATATATATAAATAAATATATATATATATATATATATATATAAAATACGTTTTCTTGATTAATAATTTAAAACAACATAGGTTATTCAAATACAAGAATATTTATTGATTGATATCCAAAGCTTTGCGTCGGTAAACACTACCAACATCATCAGGAATAAAATTAATCATGGAATTCATTCCTGATGATGTTGGTACTGTTTACCGACGAAAAGCTTTAGATATAAATTAATAAATATTCTTGTATTTGAATAGCCTATGTTATTTAAATATATATATATATATATATATATATATATATATATATATATATATTTTTTTTTTTTTTTTAACCAACATAGGTTATTCAAATACAAGAATATTTATTATTTTATATCCAAAGCTTTTCGTTGGCAAACAGTACCAACATCATCATGTTGGATGATGTTGGTACTGTTTGCCAACGAAAAGCTTTGGATATAAAATAATAAATATTCTTGTATTTGAATAACCTATGTTGTTTTAAATTATTAAACATGAAAACGTTTTTTATATTTATATATATAAGCCTATACATAGAATTTAATTATTTTATAAAAGTTTGAGGTGGTTATTGATAAAAATTTTTCATAATCTGTAGAGTATAAAAAATTTATAAGAAGTGCTTTAAAAATATAGCACTGCTTATTAAAAAAACATGTAACAGGGGCGAAAATTTCCATTAGAAAAAAATAAAATATTATTGCGTGTAATGGTTATTTTTTGCAGTCCCATTTTATATAACAATTTGTTGGTATTAGGTCACACACACTCACAGAAGCACGTAAGCACAATGCCATGTTTCATAATAAAAATGAGTAAGCTAATCATGAAAGATTTGGTGACACTGATCACCCACCTCCGAGTTGTGATGGAATATACAAAGTTCCTGGAAGCAAAGTTTAATTAAACGCGTCTTTGAAGTGATAAAAATCTGCTATCCACTAAGATTTTCTTTATTGCTGTTTATGGAACATTAAAAAAATCTTTTAACAATAAATTCAAACTGTTACGTCGATTTTCGTAAAATTACATTCATTTTTAATACTGGAATATTTACAAGAGATCACAATGCGTACAAGTTACATATTGTGTCCAGCTGGAATGCAGCAAAATATCTTTACTACAATTTGTGTAGCATAAAATAGAAACAAATAATATAAAAATGTTTTTAAAAGTTAATTCCTAATTAAGTCAATAAAGAAAGTTTTTTACTTGAGTTTTTTTATTTTATAATTTCAACTAATATAAATATGTATATACATATGTCAGAATAACAATATTAAGTGGCAAAATAGGAAGCGAATTTCCTTACAATTTACCTTGTCCCTTTCTTATTTTGTTTGTTACTGTTTATACGCTTTCCTATCTTTGTCGCATGCATTGTAGGCCTATTTTAGTTTTTTTCGCTTTCCTTTCCCATTGTCCGATTGTGTAGCAAGTTTCAATACCGTTAACCCAGCGTGTTTGTTTATTTCATTATTTTTATTCATTAAGTTTTAATCCGTGAGCATTATTTATAATGTGTGGTAACCATGGCAAAAATTTAAGGTTGTACAAAGAATGTTTCGACGACAACCAAATTAGAAGCAAAAGAAAAATTCATATACATCTTTGAATAGTATAATTCTAGCTATGTGAAATTTGTTTCATTGCCAAAAGCACTAGACTTTGAACATGAAGATGCTCAGTTCGAATCCGACCTAGACCTATCAAATTTTTAGAATTTAATCATTCTAATATTTAAAAAAAACTGTTTTAAACTGGATTGTCATCTACTATTACAGGTTAAGAAAATGTGTTTGAAGATATTGGATGAATAAAAATGTATTTGATTAACAATTGAAAATTTGTACAAGATATATACGCATATAAAGATAGTGCGATTAATAGAAGGAATTGAATAAACAGGTCTTCGTATTAATATGAAAACTTCTATTTTCGATTAGCTGTTATTGAATTTAGTATATGTTTCTCCTAATCATAGTTTTATCTTAATTCTTTGTGTCAATGAACTAAAAGGCTTGAATACAGTGTTTTAAAAATAAAGCTTCTCCAATAGGCGTCACCGAAATAATTAGGGCTGGTAGAAAACTTGACTCATCCAAAGAGCCTATTTTTATAAGTCCTAATTTCATTTCCTTACAAATCAATCATTTCTGCATTTCGCCTAGTTTCAGTACATTTTTTATTTCCTTTAGTGTAATCTAAGTTCCTTAAATGTAACAAATATTTTTTTGTTTTCTATTAGTTTTACATATTTTGCCCATCACTCACTTATCTAGTTTACAATATTATATTTTACTACATTTGTTTAAAACCCGAATTTGTTGTGCTGTTTGTAGTAATAATCAATATTCCGTCATAATTGTCAACTTTCACTACTGCATCTCTGGATTTTATTCAAAAGGTAAACAGAAAATGTTTTTCTAGAGGTTCTCTGACATTGTGATGTCTATTTTTACTTCCATCTTGCATCTCATTTTAATATTAAATTTCAGATGTTTGAAATTTACTATCTGATCTCTTAACTAATTTCTAATTTTCAAGCCTAAAGTTTTATTTTTTTACGTATCTTTAATTTTTATAAATTTATACTATTAGGTATTTCAAAAACCTCTATCCCTATTGAAAACACAAGGTATCTTTTGATAAAATAAATAAAAATATACATTTATAAAAAGTATACTATTTTTGTACTTATCAAAGATAAAAAGAATGTTGGTCAATTGTGTTTTTAATAATTTTTTTTACAAATTAACGTTTTAGTTTACTTAAACAAAACAGTTTCCTACGCGAAAACGTGGACACACAAGGAAGCCACATCAATCAACTAAGATAAACTCTCCTTGTTTCTTTTCTTTATTTGCGCCTAAGATTGATATGCGTATTGTAAACAATACCGCTTTGAAGATCTATTCGTTTTATTTATTTTAAGAAGTAATTTTTTTTTACCGCTCTTTAAACAAAAATAGAATCTGGTGATAAGGTCTGGTGGCTGGTCGAGTGGTTCGTTTTGATAGGTTTCGAGATAGTCCCTTACATGTTCAACATGTTCGGTGTCTTAGATGTGTGCGTTTGGTGTGAACTGGTCTTCTAAGGAATCAGCGGACATTTCGGCCTTATCCTCCGGGGAGTAAGCCAGACCCTGCTGGCCAAGGAGTGGGTTGCGTGGCGATTTTGTAGCTAAGAGCTGGCGATTTAATTTCCACAGAGATTTTGTAGACCAAGTCTCAGTGGTGAATCATTCCAAGGTAGGTGTCGCCGGGCCTGATGGGACCGAATGTGTGTGTAAGGGTTGCCTATGCAATACTGTAGGGCGCTTTCCAGTTTGGTCAGAGGTCGATTCCTGCGCATCGTTGGCGGTGCCAGATCTGTGACTATTGCCGACAGATGCAGATGGGAGGAGCGTTCTGTTCGATCTTTGAGTGATGTAGTCAGTTTGACAATGAAATCGTCTAGGGATGAACGTTAAGTCCCGCGGCTATTACCGTGTTTTTCACATACCACGGTGAGTTTGTGATTAGTCTGAGCGTGACGTTTTGGAAAGAGTGCAGCTTCCTCTTTGAAGCATCGCTCAGAAGGGAGTACCAAGCGGGAGCTGCGTAGGTGATGATGGGTCTGATGTAAATTTGGTACACCATCAGCCTGACGGACATTGGGATGGGGTTCCCAGCTCCGCGAATGACAGGGAAAAGCTTTTGACGGGCGCCAATAGTCTTTCCGATGGCACGTCGGAGATGGGGCTGAAAGGTGAGCTTGTTGTCAAGCGTCAGTCCTAGATACTGTACTGTGGTTTTCCATGTTATGGGATTGTTGTGGAGAAAGAGTTGTGCGACAGGACAAGCTCGTTTGTTAGTGAAACAAACGGCTTCAGTTTTGTCCGTGTTGACTGCGATTGTCACGGTTGGAGAAAGTCTAGTTGTCTCTGCATGTATCGAACTCCAAAATTGACATTAAGTGTGCGATATTGAAACACAGAGTCGTCAGCAAAGAGTCGCAGTCGGACAGATGTGTATAGGGGGACGTCATTGGTGTATACAAGATACAATAACGGCCCCAGAACTGAACCTTGAGGCACTCCGGCCTCGATCGGACGTCGCGTGGATAGAGTACCTTCGACGGATGCCTGGAACCACGTGTTGTCGAGGTTCGAATGAATGAGGTGTACATAGCATGGAGGTAAGGGACTGTTTGCCAGTTTGTACAGGAGGCCCTCATGCCAAACCCTGTCAAACGCTTTGCTGATATTCAGGAATACAGCGATGTTTTGACTTTTGGTATTGAAGCCATCTGCAAGGGAGTTAACCACATTGGTTAGTTGCAGGGTTGTAGAATGGCCACTGCGGAAGCTGTATTGGTCACTGCGTATGGTAGGGGCTATATATTGAAGCAGCCTATCCTTAAGTAGCCTCTCAAAGACCTTTGAGAGGTTGGGTAGGAGTGATATAGGTCTGTAGTTTTTGGGAAGAAGAGCACTTTTTCTAGGTTCAAGGAACCGGACTACTTTTGTTCCCTCCCACGACGTAGGGTAGTGGCTTGTTCGCATGATCCCATTAAAGAGGTTAGTGATGGACATCAACATGGGGAGAGGGACTATCTTTAGTGCATAGTTGGATATGCCATCCAAACCAGGGACTCTGCGGGAGTTGAGGTTTGATATGGTTTGCGCCACCTGATCACTGGTGGTTGGCCGAGTGGGCCGTTTTGATAGGTTTCGAGATAGTCCCTTAAATGTTCAACATGTTCAGTGTTTTAGATGTGTGCGTTTGGTGTGAACTGGTCTTCTAAGGAATCAGCGAACATTTCGGCCTTATCCTCTGGGGAGTAAGCCAGACCCTGCTGGCCAAGGAGTGGGTTGCGTGGCGATTTTGTAGCTAAGAGCTGCCGATTTAATTTCCACAGAGATTTTGTAGACCAAGTCCCAGTGGTGAATCATTCCAAGGTAGGTGTCGTCGGGCCTGATGGGACCGAATGTGTATGTAAAGGGTTGCCTATGCAATACTGTAGGGTGCTTTCCAGTTTGGCTGGAGTATATTACTCACGACAATTACCCTCAAATGATTTTTAGAAACAGTAGACAATTAATCGTGGTAAAAATATACTCGTGGTTTTGTTTTGTGTGAAATGAGAAATTAAAGTATGATAGATTTTGAGCGATATGAATTTAACAGGTACATAACAGCCATTCTTATACACGTATATTTCGATTCAAACTACTGATAACGAATTAAGTAAAATTACATCTAACGGCGTTACAGAGACAGTTTTCTTTATTACTCAACTTCCCATTTTTTATATGATGAAATTAAAATACGGATAGGTTATTCTAACATTTCTAACACATTACCATAATACTTGAGTTTAACGGAGTGGAAGTCATTATTCTCTAAACACCGTGAGCTATTCTATCCTTGTTATGTCCCTTCATTTTGTAAGATATCTTTCTATTCGACAGATATTTTCACATGGATTTGTCAAAAATAAAATTGTGTTGCCTCATTCACTTTCTTTGCTGTCCCAAGTAAACTTTTTTCTTACGAAAAACCATTTTACTTGTTCAACAATGAAACCTCACAAGATATTATCATTACTATAAAATATTAAATAGTATTTTTAGTAAAATCAATTTAATTTTTCTACTCAAGACATGTTATAAAATTTATTCCACTTGCTCCTAGGGGCTAAAAGCTTTAGATTTTAATACTTTTTAGCTAAAATATGCATTAAAATTTATACATACACTATATATATATATATATTTGTGTGTGTGGGTGTGTGTGTGTGTGTGTCTCTGTGTATGTTTGTGTGTGTGTGTGTGTGTGTGTGTCTGTGTATGTTTGTGTGTGTGTGTGTGTGTTTGTGTGTGTGTGTGTGTGTGTGTGTGTGTGTGTGTGTGTGTGTGCGCGCGCGCACGAGCGTTCGTGGTGGCCTGCTTACGTGCATGCGTATTTAATAGTTGCATCCATCCATATATCGAATACAGTCTATAGCCTACTCGTAGAAGTTCTTGCCAATAGAATTTCTGGTTCTTGAGGGAGCCTATTTGGGAATTTACACTTAGACCGCGAGAAGCTTTAAACTCTGGCCATGCAAAAAATTCTGAAAACATTCAGTATGCCTTTAAAAAAGACTAAAATTGCCTAAATTTTGTAATTAGTAATGTCACGTTCATTTATTAACAAGTCATAAACAGTTTTAATTAAAATTTGAGAGCCCAGATTGTAAAGCGTTTCGTATTACTGCCTGTTGCATAACTGCTGGAATCTAGACTTGTAATGAATAAATTACCTTAAAATGGAATATAGAAGCTAAAATGTTATTGCAAACTTTAGGCGTGATGTTGATCCATTCCATAACTCTGGATTACACTTAAAGTTTGAGACAAGAGATGTACTGTCGCCCTTATCGAGTCAACATTCGTATATATTCTGACATTGTATACGTTTAACTCACTTGGGTCGTGACATTTTGGTCTAAACACGCTCAGCTAGTGAATTTAGGCAATTTTATTTTAATATGGTAACACAAGTTTTGCGAGGCAACTGAATTAAAAAATATTCTGCTCAATATCACAATAATATCAGATTTTTATTGTTTCAATCTTGAAAAAACAAATGTAGTTTTAACAACAAGAATAACTATTATTTTTTGAAAGAAATAGTGCATCTAAGCTTAGTTTAAAAACACAAAAACCAAAATTAATTTTGTAATAATTAAAATCTCACTCCAAGCATTATCAAAGTTTAATTATACATTTTTACTTGAAAAGCTGACATTTTTACAATAAAATAATGGTGTGTTTTCAAGATTTATTATTGCTAAAAATTTTATTTTTTGTAATATTTTATAAAATGGTTGCAAATCGTCTTTAAAGAATTTAATAAAAATCGTAATGTTTAAAGACAAAAGTGTAAGACTTTGTTAAAATGGCAAACTATTTAATGTAATATCAGAGAAGTTCCAAGTTGGGCTAGATTGGTTTATCTAGTATGACGTCATAAATTGTAGGCGTCATCTAGGTTGGGCGTTGTCACAGATAACTGATGAATTGAAACGTCACTTCAAGTTTCATAGAGAATAAAAATATTGAAAATGAGTTGCCGATTGTGTCGTTTATTTATTTTACCATTCGGTTGTAATATTTTGGTTTTAAATTCCATGTACAGAATAAAAAATTAGGTTTCCTACACCTTATAAGAACTAGAATCATAATAAATAATTAATTTTAATTATATCTTACAAAACATATATAATAATAATACTTTCGACTAAAGGAATGAATAGTACTGTTGTCATTAGACTTTTTAACAATAAAAACAGAAGAAATAATACATGTATGGAATTTTCAAAAATTATATTTCACGATCCTTAATGATCTTTATGCTTATAGACCAGCGTATCATGACAAACACCTACGACACAAGATCCAATCTAAAAAACCCGTCAATGCATGACGTAAGGTTTATAAATGAGGGTGTTAGTTTTAAATCCCCATCGACTTTGCTCCCGAAACCTATTCCATAGCGTATTTTATTGGTATATTCTAACCCGCCTACATGGGCATGCGGTTAGTATTAAAGCGGTGGATGAATTTAGGGTAGATTGCCCATTTACCAAGCTATTGAGCTCTTCCCATGTATAATCGGAAGAGAGTGAAATGAATTAGAATTGTGAGTGTTGCTTGAAGAGCAGGTTGTAAGAAAGAACCTGGCAAGAAAAATCCCGTGGTACATCCTGGCCATCTAACATGACCCAAGATAAGGTCATGCTAGAGCGTAGGGACTAATATTATCTTACAAATACTTTGTCCATGATTCTATTGATAGGACATCATGCACTTCCTCTTCTCTTAACAACTCGAAGCTATAATTGAACATGCAAAGAAATAGACTATCTGATCTTAGGTAAAAGCTCTGCATCGCCTGAACATGCGAGAGTGTGTTATGCGGAAAAGTGTAGAAGAAAGAAAGATTGTGGAAAAAGAAGAATGGTGACAACCAGTACCTATCTTTTGACTCCATCTCCTTGTTAGAGAACGCAAAGTTAGATCCTTATGTGGAATTATCTTCTAGTCATATGAAACCTCTTTCCCCACGTATCCAACCTCAAACTCGTGACTCCCTTTTGAGTGACTAGCGTCAAGCTCTAGAGGGGTGCTACTTGCCACGACATTGGTTAGCAGTGTGCGAGAGCCTTGGTACTTTCCTGTAAAACCCGGACTGTTGACCAACCCTCACTGGGACGAGACGAACTCCAACCAAACACTGCGGTTCGACTCCAGAACTACTCGGGACCAGTAAAACCTTCCGAATGGGCAGGTTTCCGTGTCTCGATATTCAGTCTGATTATTTCGATCCAGATCCTTTATCCTCAGATATGACACTTGGTCCTATGTGGGCATAAACCCAAACCTTGATACCTTGAGAACTATGAACCTGGTTAGTAAGAGTTACAACTTAAAACTGAATAAATTTAGATTGTGAGTGGATGTGTAAGCTTAGACAACGATCACCTATATTTGTTGTGGGTGACGTATTTAACAAATGTGGAGATAAGTGTTGATGTATGTGCGTAGACCTGTTTGCAGTAAATTTTGCGTTTATATAGAAGTGTAAGCGACATGCAAGAGGTTAAAGGATGCTACCCTCTGTGTACAGTCAGTAACATTTCCTAATGACATTAAACTTCAAGAAAACAGTCATAATGCGTCAGAGGTTTTGTGAAATTAAAATTTATTATTGTTGTTGTTTAGGACCTATGAAGAATATTGAAATATATTGCAAAGTACCAACAAGACATATCTCAAACACATTAAGATTATTATTCGCAATCTTTTGTTTCATAATCTATGATATTATGATAAAGCGTATGTTTTATCTCTTATATGTGATACGTAATAATTATATTCCACAATTCTGAAATAGCTTGAATTCAAAATTTAAAATGTTTCTACAGATTTCTGTGAAATATTGTCAGAGGGAAGTTTTGAACACCCCAGTGTATAATAATGTTACAAATTATTGTAGGGTCTACTACAAAAGTGATACCCACTGACCCACTATCAGAGCGCCAACCGCTTAAGATTTAAAACTAAATATGGTACAGAATAATTAACTTAAATAATAATTAAAAAAATTTATACTACTTGATTTCAATATATAATGTCTTTATATTAAAAATTAATTTGCAAAGCAATTTTTCTAGCAGATACTCCTGCGTCATGTCAGTATTCTTCACTTCTTTACTGAGGGTCAAATTGTAGTTCTCTTAAAACAAATTTTGATGTTGTTCTCTTACGAATAAATGCCAAGTTCAAGTGATCGTGGTTTTTCGTTATCGAAACTGTTGCCATTTGTTTAGACTGTATTGAAATTATATATATATATATATAAAATACGTTTACTTGTTTAATAATTTCAAACAACATAGGTTATTCAAATATATATA
>JBAIZL010000004.1:203647753-203767753 GCA_036971475.1 Prosapia bicincta
TATGTATATATATGTTATAGACGCCTAAACAGCAGAACAAAAGTTGATGAAATTTGGAGGGTTTGTTTAACATATTCCCAGGATAGTTTCTGTGAAGTTTTGGTTTAGTTCCATCCACATGGCTCTGCTCCAGAGCTTAGGATGGCTCAAAAATCGATGTAAGTATGTATGTGTGTATGTATATTACTCATGAACGTCTAAACAGCTGAACATAAGTTAATGAAGTTTGGAGGAATTGCTTAAAAACATTCCCAGGTTGCTTTGTGTTACGTTTGGTAGGGCTCTGCCCCAGAGGCTTAGGAAGGTTCATTGTACAGCCTTCCATAAGTCTAATGTTAAAATGTGTATCTAAATTAGCGTTACTAAAATTAATTTTAAAAAATATATAAACATTATGTAAGAATAAAAATACATTATTATTTTAAACTGTTTAACATTGCTAAATTCTATGCACAATATTGCTATCAATCTTTTTGATATTAAAAGTAAGATTGCTGATAATATTCTTGCGAAATTTGAATCAACCAAATATGTGCAACGGAACCAGAATAACCACACAAAAACTAACATCCAACTTGATCAGGGCAGAAATCAGAGGTAGCAAGTTCAAAGGAGATATGGTCTTAATTCCATGAATACCGATGAATTCTTCAGGTCTACCTACTGATTTCAAACTACTACAGTTTCCTTTGTGACTTGCATTTGCAATAACTATAAACAAGGCACAATTGTTGACCATTGCTAAATTAAATTTGGAACATTCGATCTTTTACCATGGATATATATTGCTTGCTCACGTGTTGGGACACTTAAAATTTGTATGTTTATAGGCCTAATGAAATGGAGGAAAACATTGTCTATCCTCTATCATTGCAGTAAATCAAATATAATTATTTCGATGTTTGATTTGCTTTTCTTATTAAAAAAAAGTATGATTTCGGGCGCAGCAACGTGCGCCGGGTAACGCTAGTTATAAAATTAAAAAAAAACAAAATACAAATTTTCTTTGTTTATTTAAGTAGGAATTGAGTTGAATTTTGCTTTAGTATTACTTTTTCTGTATGAAACGTGGTATAAATGGTTGTGCACCCTTTATTTTGTATAAATAGAAGCGCTATAATTTTACAAGACAGGTAGAAATTGTTCTCATTGTTCTAAAGAATAGTTCAAGGTCAGTTTATCGAAGAACCTTTCTTCATTTAAAGATAAAAACTCCAACAATGAGGAATAAAGACAGAGGTTATTCTAATTGACAGTTTTTGTCGATAGGTTCTTGTGAACTTATAATTCTGTTGATTTCATTTAAATGCAATATAAACAATCCAATGATTTGTCTGTAGATATTGCTATCTAGCGGTCAGATTTCTGACTTAACAATTATAACTGTTTAATGACAGATCTTAAATTTAGTTATGTATCTTGTTAAAACGATAAGAGTTTATTATAATGAGTAGCACTTTTTATTGTTGCAGATAGTAATAATAATGTTAATAATACTGTTAGTCTAATGCTATTAGACTTGATAGTATTAGCCACAGCCTTAATGATTACCGATTAGGTGCTAATAAAAAGAAATATAATATTCTAAATTTTATAGAGTTAGTTCTTATTATATTTTCAAAATCATCAACACTTTTTATAACAAGAATTGTTCATGAAATTTTAAAATATGAAATAAGTAGCTATACTAAAATTCCAAACAATATAGGACAATTTAGACAAAATTATGCAATGAACCCAAAACAGAATAATTTTAGAAAGCAATAGGTTAAAACCTGAACAACGTTTTCTAAATAAACTAAGATCATAGGGCAGTATTTATGATTTAGCTGACTCTGTACTATAGTCAATTAATTAATTTGTCGTCCTTCCCCTTGGTGTTTATTCACATTGTTTACAAAGTGGGTCCTTTATTGGATATTGGATATTAAAAAACACCTACAATTAATGCAATTAGTTCATCTCAGTCTTTAATAATAAGTACTAATTTTATCATTGAATGTAAAAAATAGTATTTTGTTTTGAAGATAGTTTTGTCAGGGATAAAAACCGCCTTTTTTCATTACAAAAAATAAATTTACATTTTAAAATTATCAATATTATTAATATTATCAATTATTAATATTTACTAGACAATATTAAAATCTTACAATTTTATGATTCTCAATTTTTGTGTTCTACATCTTGAGGCATTTTAAAATGTACTTATTGATATCACTTGCCAAAAAACCACTACTTACTTTTGCCAAGTGGTATTAATAAGAAAACTTTATGACGTTTTCATATGACAGTTTTTGTATGAATTTGGTTGACTTAAATCAAGACAACTATGTGCCTTTAAAAACTTTAAACTCTACTAAAGCAACAAAAAAAACACAAAGTTGCCTAGGACAATTTGAGAATTTAATATCCAAAATCGACATTCTATGCTCAAATGCTAACAATTTTTATAAAGAATGGCATCTTTAACACGTGAATATTCCTCCGAAGATATTTCTGCTATGCAAAGCTCTCGAAAACTGATCCAATCTATAATGAAGTGAAAATGCACTAATTTTAACAGATTTGTTTAAGGTCAGATCCATTCTGTGAACTTAATTATTCCATGACTTTAATTTAGAAGTAAATTAAAATCATTCATTTAAGAAGCGAAGGTTTTCTAAAATCTCGTCATAAAAACTCAGCTTTGTCTTCACCAGCAAAAGTATCAAAGATGAATAACAAATATGCCAGACTAATTTCATTTACATCTCCATTGGTATTAGTCAGTTCAAAGTTCTTCTTAAGTTGTATTTTACTGTTCTTTACATAATTATTATTTTTGATAGATCATTTTTCAAAAGTGTTAATGTTTTTCTGATCATTGAAGTATTTTCCACGTGAGTGATAGGCCTATATCTCACTATTGAAACTGATTCTTTTAAAATGGATTTGTTGTTCTGATGTACACAAAACTAATGTGTATCCATGAATATATATATATATATATATATATATATATATATATATATATATATATATATATGTCAAATTTATGGTTTTTCTGGTAATCTGTTTTTTTGTCAAAAGTAAGACGTAATTTATTTGTTGAGGCACGTATTTGTGACCTGTACTGTTTCAAATAAGTCTTGTATATTCATCATTTTTTGTACAATTATAGATCATGAAAATAATAATAGTAGTTTTAATTCCTTCTCATCTGTTGCAAGCTTTTAACTGGATTTCTTGAATAAATACCAGCTTATATATGCATTTGAAATTATTGTTCATTGAGTCTTTTTCAAATGTGGGATGAAATTCAAATAAGAATTAGCTTAGCTCACTCATTTTGTCAAGTTCTGTCCATTTTAAGCGTTAAAATAACATAAACTGGGCATTTTATTTACATAAATTTCAGTTAGGGTTGTATCTTAGATCCCAGTCTACGGATAGAATGTAAAACCCCAACCCCTAAGGCAGTAGAAGCTCTTGACTGTGCTCCTGTCGCGAAGTATTTTTAAACATTAGACTTTGACCACTTTCATCAGCGTTCTATCAGACGTTCAATTATTGATTCCACAGAGTAAAAATTGTTCTCCTAATGAAACAATTATGCGAGCGCGTGATTGTGTGTGTGTGTGTGTGTGTGTGTGTGTGTGTGTGTGTGTGTGTGCGTGTGCGTGTGCGTGTGCGTGTGCGTGTGCGTGCGCGTGTGCGTGTGCGTGTGCGTGTGCGTGTGCGTGTGCGTGTGCGTGCGCGTGCGCGTGCGCGTGCGCGTGCGCGTGTGCGTGTGCGTGTGCGTGTGCGTGTGCGTGTGCGTGTGCGTGTGCGTGTGCGTGTGCGTGTGCGTGTGTGTGTGCGTGTGTGTGTGCGTGTGTGTGTGTGTGTGTGTGTGTGTGTGTGTGTGTGTGTGTGTGTGTGTGTGTGTGTGTGTGTGTGTGTGTGTGTGTGTGTGTGTGTGTGTGTGGTAATATTTTACAATAAACAAATGTAGTTGTGTGTGGTTTATTCACTTAAAAGAATATAATATGTAAAACCTTTCCTAAAGTATGGTTAAATTTTGTCTTAATTAGGAAGGTAGTTTTGAGGTGATTTGTCGTCCTGTAACTCATAAAACTGGGGTTACCATTTACACAAGGTACTGTAAATTGGTCATTTAATTGGTACTGTAAACAAATGTTTACATAAAAATATGTAACTTAAAAGTAAATTCCGCCGATGAATTCTATTTAACGTAGTTTCGTTAGTATATCTATGTCCCGCTGTACAATATATTTTCTTTCTCCAAAAATATTTCTTAAAATGTTGATTAACCCTAGTGCAGTAACATCCGTCATATTGACGGGTGTGATCTCGGAAACCTGTGCTGTTGCCTCTAGAAATCCTTCCAGGAACTGGAGCTTCCGTGCCAACTGTCTTTCATTCAGTCTGAGCCCAGCTGTGGCAGTGCTAACATTGTGGTGCTCTGTGACTGCCTCTCAACGTGCATGTAAGTAAATCTTGCCCGTCAAAAAGGCGGATATTACTATTTGACGTAAATTTTTGTTAGTCATTTCGACGGATGTTATCATTGAGTGGTATACTCAACGTAAATGCCAATTTCAATTGATTTGTCCAGAATACTTACGTACCGATTATTATTATTATTTTCAGTTAAAAAATGGAAACTGAATGTAGTAATAGTTTACTATGTTATTATTTAATATTACTGGTTCCTTTAGTAGTAAATAGTTGTGTTGTTTTCAGCTATAAAATGGATGAACTTATCGACCCTACTGATGAAGTCCGAATTAGGCAAATTCTTACTGAGCTCAGCGAAGAAGAATTCAGCGATAACGTAGATAGTGACGAGTCGCATGAATCTGATAACTCTGACCGTGATATGAATAGCAACGACGATCTACATACGGGTCAAATGATTATAAATGCTGTACAAACATTGTACGATTTGCCACCCGTTGAAGATCGGCAACGCAAGCAAAAAAGAAAACCCACGGTCCGAAAGTCTAAGAGGACCAGAATTGAGGCTCTATGTTCTGAAACGCCAGCTGGACCTTCAACCCAAGAGTATAGTCTTACTAATATCGGCCATCATAAGCCTGAAACTGACAAGTCCACAGGGGAACCTTCTGAGACCCTGACCACCCAAATGGAACCCACTGAGGCACAAATCATTCAAGAAACTACTGACCCTGGAAAAATCCTGGAGAAACCATTCAACCCTACGTCTTCTGCTCAAATACTCAGCTGTGATTTGCGAGAGTTGTTCGGTAGGAATGGGTACAAATGGATGACGACTAAAACTGAATCATCGAGCAGAATTGCAGCGAGAAACATTTTGCACATCAAGCCAGGCCCAACGCCCATAACCAAATATACCTGCGAACCAAATGATTGTTTTTCTTTGTTTTTCTCACCATCCATCGTGGAGAAAATCGTGAGACACACAAATAAAGAAATCGAGCGAGCAAGGGCCAACTACAAAAACACAGATTCAAGTAATTTGAAAGATACTAATGTGGAGGAATTGAATGCCTTATTCGGTTTACTTATTCTCTCAGCAGCCTTGAAGTGCAATAACTTGAACGCTGAAATCATTTACAACGACAAATATTTTGGCTCCTCATTCAGAGCTGCTATGTCTTTCGTGCGATTCCGGTTTCTTTTGGCTAGTTTGCGATTCGATGACAAGTCAACTCGTGCAGAACGAATTAAAGCTACTAACAAACTTGCACCAGTTTCGGAAATATGGGAGGAGTTCTTGAAGCACTGCAGAGAAAACTACAAACCTAGTTCATACCTTACAATAGATGAACAATTAGTTCTTTTTAGAGGGAGATGCAGTTTCAGGATGTATATTCCCAGTAAGCCTGGAAAGTATGGGCTGAAAATCGTGATGATTTGTGACAGTAGCACTTCCTATATGATTGACGCAGAACCGTATGTTGGAAAGGGTTCTATTCCAAGTAATAAGCCTGCAGCTGAGTACTATGTTGACAAACTTACAGAGACTGTGAAGGGAACAAACCGTAATCTGACCATGGATAACTGGTTTGTAAGCGTCCCCCTTGCAACTAAACTACTAGACAAAAAGCTGACCATGGTTGGAACAATAAAAAAAAACAAAAGAGAGTTACCGAATGAGTTTGTAAATATAAAATATAAAAATCGTCCTCCAGGAACTTCTTTTTTTCTGTACGATGATAAAATCACAGCTGTATCATATAAACCAAAACCTGATAAGCTTGTTACCCTGATTTCAACTATGGATCCGGATGGTTCGATCAACCCTTCCTCATCCAAACCTGAAATAATAATGACGTATAATTCCACCAAAGGCGGCGTGGATACTTTAGATCAAATGTGTCGAGGCATGAGCTGCAGTCGCAAAACGAATAGGTGGCCACTTTGTTTTGTGTACAATATGCTCAATTTAGCTCTGGTGAATTCCTACGTAATTTATGCTTCAAATTTCGTCAGAAAACACCAGAACCAAATGTCAAAAAACAAACCAATGTCTCGTTTTGAATTCGCTGCCTCTTTGCATTCTCAGCTCGTGCAAAATTGGTTGAAACAGAGGCTCACAATTCGAAACATAACAAGTAGACTGAAAGAAGCAATAGAAATTGGCCTTTTAGATCAAAATAAACCAGAGAAGCAAGAAGTAAATAATCCAACACAGCAAAAATCTGCAAATGAATTACATCTAACCTCAAGAAAGACTTGCAGATTTTGCAACTACAAAAAGAAGAGGATGACCAGCCAATGTTGCTACAAATGCTCAGCTCCGATTTGTGGTGAGCATTCAAATAGACTCTGTCCTACCTGCTCAGGGTTGTGAAGTTGAATATATTGTTTTTACATTCCTCTAATTCCTTGAAGTTGAATATATTGTTTTTACATTCCTCTAATTATATTGTTTTTACATTCCTCCTTTTAAATTTTCTCTAATTCTTAAGGACCATGCTTTTTTTATGAAAAATATTTTTGTTCTGTCACTTTTATTGTTCTTATAAAAATAAATGTGTTATTTTCTAAAAAGATTTTTTTTCTTATGATTTTCATTGTTCTTGCCAAATAAAGAAGACTAAATTAGAATTGCTGAAAAAATTAAAGTTACTAGTAAAATTTTTATAATGTCTAATATAAAACGTTTCTACGTTAGGCTGCAGCTACTTCAATTACTGTAAAATTTCTTCTTAGGGAATTTACTTAAGGAACAATATAAATTGTAGGACTCACAAGCTCAATAGTCAGATAACCGTCAAAAAGACGGATGTTACTAAGACAAGGGTTAGGAGCCCGTCTGGGAGGCGGATGTTATTAAAACAGGAGAAAAACCGCCGAAAAAACGGATGTTATAAGTTAGCGAATAAAAACGTATGTTACTACTCTAGGGTTAATTATAAACATAAAATGAGTACATAGCCTTGTCACCTTGGAAACTAATTTTCATTATTAATTATTAGGGCTTGTTGGGGACGCATTTGCCCTACTGAAAGAAGTTTGTTTCGTCAATATATAATCATCAGTTTTTACAGCCACGTTATTTCCGTTGTTGCCAGATACATAAATTCGTTAAAGCGTTTTTCCAAACAGGTGTTTGAATATTATTTTCAGCTAAAGCCTTTGACTGCATCATAAGGCAAAAGCGGACGCTGCCAAGAAATGGGTTATTGAAAACTGTGTCACGATTTCCATAAAGGGATGCGGTAACGGTTTTTTTTCGATGCAAAAATAAAAATTGCAACAGTTATGGCAGGATTCATTAACACGTGGGTTGATAAGTTTCTCAAACTATGTTGTTTTCATTTTTCATTCAGGTTGAGGTAGGATATAAATTTATGAATGAAGCGATACAATTAAAACTAGTCGCGTTAAGGTAGGTTGTGGCATAGAAATTTCGAGTGCGCTACTAAAAGCCATTAGGTGACACGCAAACACGGGGAGATGGTGCATAACGCAAGGACACAAAGAGAAACAAGACGTATAGAATTTGTTGACTCGGAAAATTAGGTTGATTAATTGGAAAATTAGGTTAAAGCGCTTGGATAAACGTAACCAAATAATGGGACAGAGATTTTTCTTATAAGATGAAGATCTTCGGGTAAAGTCAAGAAAAGCTGTCAACTTGAAACACCATCAAATTATAGACATGCGGTAGTATATTTTGAACTTTGGGAATAACCGAAAACTGGATGCAAACATAATTTTCGTCAAAAAATATCGAGATAGAACCGATTTTTTTAAGACATGTATTGTTCGACGCGGTAGAGTAGATACGGATATTAGCGAGTAGCCAGAGTGGTTTTAGTTAAAAATTTTAAACAATAGATGAAATCGAATTTGACGAGTGCGGGTAACTAAAACCAAAGAGTGGAAAACTTGTTTGGCGAGGGTTCGAATTATGATATATCCACTTATTGTAATATAAAAAATGTAAAACCTTAGGTTGGATTTACTTGCATGGCTGATAATAGAACGTAGGCTACTATATTTTTCAAGTAATGAAAAACGGCCCTAAAGTAATTAACGTTTTGGACCGGCCCTAAAGGGTCAATTAGTTTTTTGAAGTAACATATTTTTTCACTATGGAATATTTTGTAAATGTTAATTTTTTAACGTACACAATATAACTAAAATACATATTTTTTTAAAAAAATATTGGCTTTTATAATAATTTTTCGCAAAAAAATAAGTTCATTGTTGCTACAAAACACATTTTGTGGTTGGTAAGATGAAAATGTTTTTTAAAAAATTTCTAAGAGCAAATTGGGTTTTTTTTTGTAAACATATGACTCATAGTTTCTTATAACAATCTTTATTATGTTAAAATACACACACTTTTTACAAAGAAATGGCTTTTGAGAACTCATATTGCATGGGTATTTATTTTCTTGCTGTAGGCCTAATCCGTTAATTGCGGCTCTTTATTAGTACACATTTTAATTATTTACTTCAAGACTGTTCATATTAATTGATTCCATCTTTACGTGATCTACTAGTTTTTGACAAATTGATGGAACTAAATCCTTAATGCCGTCTTATAGGTAATAAACTTTTTTTTCTGTAAAAGTTTATTACTTTTCCTAAAATTTACACAGAAAGAACGTTATTGTTCTAATGTAGACCAGCCAGCCATTTACAATTTTTTTAAAAAACATTTCATCTCCTGATCCGTGATGCCAATGCATAGATTCCTTAACACATTACAATAGGATAATATTTATACATTAATAAGAGCACAATGGTACAATATATTACAATGGAAATATTGGAAAGCACCCTAAATATGCAATAAAAAATAACAAATAAAACTATCTTAGGTAATTTGTTTTATTGTAGGATGATATTTAGTCAAAATATTGTTATCTCTATTCAACATACTGTAATTATATTCTGGAACTAAATTCCTGTAATATTGTATCTGTTGTCGGGTGATGTTACTGTTGCCACCTGAGAAAATCAAATTAAGTCAAAGCAGCATAGATACGATCCGGTCCCACAGGTAAGCAAAATATTTTATAACGTAAATAAGGCTAAAAACATTTTGTGCAAACCTGATATTTACCCCTACCACTTTCTGTAACATCTATAATATTTACAGATTTTCAGTTATGGCCAACGCTAACAAACTTATGCAACATTTTAATATAGTATGATAAAATTTTGTTATAAAATTAAAATGGGCAAATCAAGTACGGCAGTTACCATACGTTCTTATATGAAACAATCGTTTTGTCGAAACTCTAAATATACAAAACTCTATAAAATTAATTAAATATTTTGCCAGTAACGTTATAACGTGGCATTATATTTATGGTTCTAAAACTTACTAAAGTACTTTCTGACAGATTGTCTTTTCCAATAAAACTAACACTGTGTAAGATGTTAACTATGGCTCGTGTTCTGTGTTCTATATTGTAAAAAGAATAAGAACATAAAGGAGAGAGGTAAAGGATTATATTGCTATGATTTCGCTTTATATAGTTAGTTACCGTAGTCTTAATTTGTTTAATATTTGACAAGTGTTTTTAATATCTAGTAAGAAAGGTCTGTATGATCTTGTTATCTGTTATTTTGCTCATTAAGTGCAGATGTATATTAATATATAAGTTCTTGTTTTCCAGTAGGTTATTATATTGTTTCTAAAACAAGTGTCAATTTTAGATAAGTGTCAAAACAATCAAAAATAAACCTGACGTGACTATGATTACATCAACAAATATTGGAATTGAAATTAATTATTATTTCCTATTTATTTTAAACTTTCTTAGTGATAGAAATGCCTTTAAATTATTTAAATAATCCCAGACAGTTTTCCATATGTGTATACAGCAGAAATGTCAGGCTATCAATTTTACACCTATGATCAAATTATATAATTTTTTGACTAAATGTTGGTCAAATTCAAGGTTTTTCTTTTTCATGTATGTTATTTCTAAACAAGAGACTGGGAATTTAAAGTGTGCAATATTTAAATACTGCTTAAAATTAACAAAATGTGCAGCATAACCTCATTGTAGATGTCTATTTATTTGGAAAATACTGAGGTTAAATGATAATAAATAATGCTAAATAACCACAACACAAATATTTAATTTTTAATTAATATGCATTTCGATTACCAAGTAACCATCCTCAGAGGCATAACAACCAAAACCAGTGTTTTGATAAAAGTAGGCTAATATATTTGTGGTAAAAGGTTTTTAAGTATTATTTATTAATCTGTTTAGAAACACAAAACTGTCAAAACTAAATGTTTTATATACATTATTGTGCAAATACATTACAAAATACATAAACATCCAATTAGAATAGTTGGTTATAAAAAAAAAAATAGTAACTAATGCTAACTACACTGGAATCAAAAAATCATAACGGCAAACACATATTAACCTAAGAAAACCAGGTCAGGTTAAGTAAAGTTATTTTTTTAAAATATGTTTGCAGTAAAAAAAACTTCAGATTCGTGTTCAGCAAGGTCAAATTGACCAGGAAAAAATTTCTCCAATTAGAACAGTAGTCACTGATCTTAATAATTACCTAGTATTTAAACAGTATTACAAAAAGTTATAACAAACACTATTTTATTATAGCACTGTAAAATCACCAGATTTTACTCATTCATCTAATAGTTGACATAGAATGTACTAACTCTGGTTCTCATTCATTCATTTTTTTATTATCAAGTACACCGATTAATTTTTTTCAACACGAAATCAGTATTGGTAAAGTATGTCTTTATGAACACACTAAAAAATCACATCGTTCCACTATCCTAAAACTAGAGATTGTTAAAGTAGCTTCTGTGAAGTAAATCCACACACCACTCCTCTCTACTATAATATGAGCAAAAGTCAACTGTATTTAAGAATTTTAATTATATTTTTTTAACAATATCTAAATAAAATGTTTAGGTATTTTAATAATTTATTGTCTCTAAGCAATATAAATTATTTCTGTATAATATTTACTGACATGTGTTAATTGTTACTGAAAAAAAAATCAAAATATATTTTTAGCAAATTTTTTTCAAATAGTTATTATGGAAGATGAATCAGACATTGAAAAATGTCGTTTTTAGAGAATTGTAAAAATTTGACATCTTTTAACTGTTGAATGATAAAAATTATTTTATATCTTGTTTTAGAAATACTTTTGTTTATTAGAAAAATATACAGTTTCTTAGGGAATTCATTTACCAAAATACTTGTATTTACCTATTAGGGAATTCATACCTATTTGTGGGATATGCAGATTGTATTTGAAAAGGGAGTTAAAGTCGAAGTATGTGATAGTTTAAAATATGTTCTTTATGTTATGTGATATTTGTATATTTAAAATGTTTCTACAGTGGTTAATTTGGTGTTTATTTCCTATTTCCACGTTTTCAGTTTTAGTAAAACAATTTATACCGGGGGGATGCAGAAAGTCATTAGAAATGCGGAAAAAATTATAAAAACTTTTGCTCACACCCCATAAATTAAAAATTTTGGAAAATAGCAGTCCCTACCCTCCTCCACGGCACACCTAAAATGTTACAAATTCAACTATCTGGTTTTATTTTGTTGATGTAGTAAGTCGCAAAATGCCTTGAAATGCAAATAAACTGGTGACTCCCAAAAAATTACATATTTTGAAAAAAATCAACATTAACACTTCAATTTAACACATTTTGTGCTGTGTAAGTTCTGTCGTATTTTGTCATAGAAATAAGAGGTGTGTACAAATTAATAATGTACTAGTACGAAACACGTCTACTGAAAAACATCAGTAGGTAGAGGTTTTTTGACAGGTAAAATCATGCATGGTATAAACATTTGTCAAAATCTGCATCATCTCTTTTTCTTATGATTTTTTCCTGTTTATTTATGATACCCAAAATGCATTCTAAACCTGAAATAAATGATTTTAGTGTTACAATCATAAATTGTGGTTAAAATTTGAAAGAACTAAAATGTAACCTTTATGTACTAACACAGAATATTGAATGAACATTTTTTGTAAAACAGAGAGTGTTAAATGTTCACCATTGTCATATACTTTAAATTATTTTTTAAATATTTATTGCTAAACAATAGGTTTATGTTTTCCCACCATCTTCAATTTTTGTCCTTTCCAGATATATTATTGAACAATAAATTCTATATAGGAAACAACTTATTTAGAAAGTTGGAAATCTTAAATAGTCCTAAGTACTACTTTGAAAAAATACAAACTCAACCTAAACCTGATAAGATACATGAAAGTATAATATATATATATATATATATATATATATCTTGATATTTTACGTTATCCATTGTTTTTCCGTTGCACTGACTTTATGAAGTTAATACATTACTATTGTAAGTAATTTTATCCACCAATAAATGCAATGATTTTACCTTGTGTGATGAGGCGCCTTTCGGTCACTTGACCTTTGTCGAATCACTTAAAGTGACGCAGTAGCGAAACGGAAAGGAAGCCTTTTCAAAATGATGCTCAGAAGAGAGCAAACAGAGACGTGTTTAGCAGCCATCTCAATTCGAGTCTGGCATGAAAGATTCGCTCATCAAAGCATTAAGTATGTGAGGATCACCTTGCAGAGAAAAGAAATTGAATATATTGACAACTGGAACGACTATGTCTGCGAAGGATGGGTTTATGGAAAGCAGCACCGAATCTCACATCCTGCAAACCTGAAGACAGCCCAAGAGATAGTGGACCTAGTTCACGTGGATATGGGAGAAGTAAACATACCACATAAATGTTATATTGTCAACACAGACAATGTAATCTTCAATGAAAACAAAAATAAAGTGGAAAACCGGACAGAAACGGAAATGAAAATGCAGCAAATAGAATCTAATAAAACAGAAGATAAAGGAGACGAAGCTGAAGAGCAATTCTATGATAGTCTGAGAGAGACAGGAACATCAGGAAGAGTTCTACGAGATCGTGCAAACGTCTCAAAACCAGAAAGGTACAAAGACTTTATCATGGAATATCAGCGAAGCAAGAACAGCGACAACACATGATTGGTGAGATACAAGATATCTCTGTAACAGCCGCACTAAAAGACTCGAACTGGCAACACAAAATGACGGAGGAGTACAACTCTTTGATAAAAATGAATTATTCAAGTCGTCACTGTTCCAAGCCAATGACCAGCCATTGGAAGACGGTAAAGTGAATATTTCAGTATTTGTTGGGAACGATAAATTTTGGAATTCATTTTGGAGGAGATGAAGAAATTGTCGCATACACGGATTCACACTACGGAGGAGATCCCAAGACCATGAAGTCTACAAGTGGAAGTCCACTAGTTTGGTATTCACAAAGACAACATCTAGTAGCAACTTCTACAGCTGAAGCCAAATACCGAGCAGCAGTATCAGCCATCGATGACATTTGTTGGCTGAAGAGACTTACTTTTGAACTGGGGATTCGGAAGATGAAGGAACCTATTACTCTGTACGTAGACAATCTGTCTGTAGTTCACATGATTAAAAACTCACACGAAGGGAAGGTAAACAAGGGAAAAAAACATATTGAGATTCCTCGAAAATATATCAAGCAACATGTTGGTGAGACTATATCACCTTGTCATATCAACAGTGCTAATCAACTGGCTGACATATTTACTAAACCTTTAAGTAAAAGATCCTTTGTGACTTTACGAAACAAGATAGTTAAGGAGGAGTGTTGAAGTTAACTATTTGTTTAATATTGTGGTGGTAGCGGGTCAGCTGTTTTGTTTGTTACAACAGAAGAAATGCTTTAATTGTCTAGGAAAGGTTTTATTGTCCAGAACGGAAAGATTGAATGTCTTTTAATATTAACGTTTAACATTGTCAATTATTTAATTAATAATTATTGTGATTCTGTTATTTATTATTGCCTATTAAATAAATAGTCTCAGGTATAAATTAAACTTAGGCCTATATTTTATTTTCACTTAAATTAATCCTGGTCACACGCAAAATACTCAACAATAATAAAATATCCTGATTAATAATAATAAATCCTGATCAATAGATTTGATACTGTTTCAATGTCTCTGAAAATTGAAGTTTTGATTTTTCAAATTTTACCAACGATATATGGTCAGTAACATTTAAAATTACTGTTTTATTGTAATAATTAATCACATGTAAAAAGTAAACAAGTCATATGTCAGAATACTGATTATATAAAAACGAGAGTGGTAAAAACAGAAACACTACATATAATAAGCTGAAATTGATTCAAATCTAAAGTACTAAATTTAAGAATTACTTTTTAGTAAGATTGGACGTATTGTAAAGGAAACATTTTACACTTTCTGAGGAGTACGATAATTCTGAAAAATTTATTGTGGCTGTATCTATAATCATTTGTAAGAGGCAAAACAAAAGAACCAATACAGAATAATATTGTCTTCATTAGATGCTAAATAAGAAAGATATATCTGCTGTAGTTAATGGAATTTTTCTAATATTGGATATTTTTCTTTTTACAAACAAAGAAGTCGCAGAAGTCCGAGTTACTACAACCATTATATAGTACTGTTATTATTATTATTCCTTCTATTTTTAGACTGTTATTTATTAATCTGTTCTAAAGTATGAGACAAGAAAAGCTATCTTCATACAAATAAATGTTTAAATAATGTGAAACTAGTGTTTTGCATATTGTGTCTAATAAAACTCATATATTCTTCAGCCTACATGACTTTGATGCTGAGTGTGAGAATACAGATATTTTGATATTAGCTAATACAAATTATAAAAAGAGTTGAAAAACATGATTTATTCCTACCTTGGTCAGGTGTCCAGTTTATAGGGATATTTACATGCAAAATTGCCATACCCAGATTTTTTCTGTTCAGTCAGCTTTTTACAAAATTGGTGTGTTGAAAGGCTACTGAATATTAGATCATCCTCTTGCCAATGTATTGATGAAAGTAAAGAACTATTCATAATTAGTAACAAAGACTATATGTTTGTAATTGTACTTTATTAAACACGCACTTTTTAGAGCTTTTAGTGCCCCCTAGTTTGGGAACCTATGGTCTAATGGTTTGATTGATGTAAAAGATCATAGTGCAAATACAATTGAATGAATTTCCAGGCATTATAATCCTCTTTACCCTTTAATTTGTCAAATGGCAAATTGTTTTGATTTAATTCTTGTACTGAAAAAAATCTTAAACAATTTTCATATGTGTGATTGTTTATGAATGTATGATATAAATGATAGTGACATTTGCCTTTTAATGAACTTTGTTTTATGGAAAAACTCTCATTATATGAAAATTATACTCCATAATTATTAAATTAAAGTGCTGCTTATTTTATACTGGATGTTATTTATTAGGATGTGTGTAATGTAAGCCCTTAATCTGATAAAAGATAATAATTATAAATAATTTAGAAACAACATTTATATGTGAGGGTGATTCAAATGATAACCTTGAGAGTTTAATAGTATTTCAAAATATCCAATAGAGTTGATAGATGGGTCCTTCAGATTCACAAAGTGACTGACAGGTGACAGAGTGGTTACAACACAGGAGAGAGCAGCAGCATCAGTGTCATGAATGGCCACCCTTAGCAATATACAGATACTGAGCAGTAATTTATGATGCATGTCTTATGTAGGGAAGTTGTCAGATAAATCAAAATTTGTTGCAGAATGTCAGCGCAGTACGGTGATTCATGTTTATTGATGCAGCAAGTGTACAAGTCATATAGAAAGTATAAAAGTGATGTAACTTCTGTGGAGAATACCCCAAGACTAGGGAAGGCTTATTATGTAGTGATTGATAAAAACACAGTGTTAGTGGAGAAGTTTGTAAAGGGACATGGACTCATAAATAAAATAACCGCATTTTTGAAGATTAGTTTTGTTTCGGTCTAGAATATGGTACTGCACTTCAATAAAGTGTTTGCGATATTATTGTCTAAAATATTAATTTCAATAATTAATTAATAAATAATTAATTTACGTGATGTAGAGAAGTGGGCAGTGCAGTAAAACATGCGATTTTCAGCACTATTGCATTTCCTACTCACATTTGGTACAGTGATTCAAATTTCATCTGAATGATTGTAACTATGTATGGGATATTCTCAATGATCCACAATTATCACGATTACTATACTCTTGAATTTTGTAGTCCATTACGTTCGGTGAAACTTAATTATCGCTTTAACATTTGTTTATGACTATCCGAACTTTAAATTTTGTAAATTTGTAAAAACTGGTGAGAAGATACTGATGAAGATCGCCTCATATTGATCGAAAACATATGTCTCAGTATGTTCTTACAAATTTACAAAATTTAAAGTTCGGATAGTCATTAACAAGTGTTAAAGTGGTAATCATACTATAATTTATTCCTTAGAGGAATATAGATGAGGCGTTGTTATTTAAGTAGACATATTTATAAATAATTATAATACATTCTTTTCTTTTCTTTTTTTATTTATCTTTAGGAAGATAATATTTAAAAAAATAGAACATAATTGTGTATTGTATGTACTTAAAGCCTATCGTGTACCTTATTTCAGGATTATTTGCAGGATTACACATAATTAACAAAAGTATAAAGATTTAAAAAGCAAATAAATTATTCATCTCCTACAAGATTATAAATAGTTTTGTGTACATACTGCATTAACAATAACAGAGATATAATGTTATACAACTGTTTGGAAGAAATGTTT
The DNA here is from genome assembly GCA_036971475.1 of Prosapia bicincta. Taxonomy (NCBI): domain Eukaryota; kingdom Metazoa; phylum Arthropoda; class Insecta; order Hemiptera; family Cercopidae; genus Prosapia; species Prosapia bicincta. The sequence goes on from JBAIZL010000004.1 coordinate 203,664,928, forward strand.
AATATGCTCAATGTTAGTTGTGAAATGTGGATCAGTTGTTAGTTCACTAATTTGCAGCTATAAATGAAAGTGACATTTTCTGGAGATGAGAAACCTTCTGTAGTACAATTCTTTAAAATGTTTCTTTGCAGGTAGTTTTAAAATCTTCCTCCATCTAGATATAGCAACAAGTTGGAGCACAAGGTTTGGAAAATTAGTTGGTTATGTGTCCTCAAACAAACAAGAAGGCTCATCGCATAAGAATATGAAGAGTGTGTGAATTTTGAATGCTCAACGCAAGATAATATGAAGTGTGTGTGAATTGCAAAACTGTAATTATGGTAATGTTTCACATTAAAAAACAAAAGAAAAATAGAAATATAGGTCTATTTAATTCTTAAATTTAAACATTTTTAATCATTAATTAACATTGCTGATATATGTATTTAAGGATATGTACTGTTTTAATATTGAAGTGAAACATATTTTCAGATTTTGCTATAGATTTAATTCATTGTTCAGATGCAATGAATGTTCATAAAATCATGTTAACCGATGTGTATTAGCTATTAAGTGTTTGTAACTGCTTCAAACAGATTTTTTAAATGTTCTTTGGGAATTTTCAGGATGGCAACTTATTTTTTCCTTTGCTGGTAAAGTTAATTACAACCTGATGTCACAAGGAGTTTTGGACATTTCAGAATTTAGGTATCTTTCAACATTTGACTGAAAGTTTACTTTTACACATAGGACTAAATTCAGGAATCTGTGTTTGATTTAGATTCAGCAGAATTGTACCTATAAGGCTCATACTCTGTAAATTAGAGGTAAGAATGAAATAATTTTTAAGCTTTGGTATAACTAAAGTTCGGATAGTCATAAACTAATGTAAAAGTGATTAATTAAGTTTCACCGAACGTAATGGACTACATAATTCAAGAATTTGGTATAACAAAAGGGCATAAAAATTCCTCTCGTCTAAGAGTTTAGGCAGAATCATGGTTAATATGTTAAGGGGCATTTACCTGAGAGAGACCTATCTCATTAGTAATTTAGTCCTATACTCATGTGTTGAGATAAGGAAAGCCGGGTTGAATATAGGATAAGTCATCATTTCTAGTAATATTATTCTGTTGAATATGTTTTTATTTACAAAGTAGGTGGTACAGTTGAAAAAGTAACACCTGCAAAATATACCAAAGATAATATTTGATTTTGATGTTAATATTTATGTTCTATAATTCTTAAAAAAGTATATAAGGATGAGTATTCGAAAAGATATTCATAATGGTTTCTATTGTATTAATTTTTTAACAAAAGAAACATGCAAAAAATTTAAATCCCTCTTGTTATTTAAATACATTTGTTGCAAAGTTTAGCTAATTAACGTTGGGTGCATTGGGAGCAATTCAGATACCATTGTCAATGATCTTTTTATTCATTAATTATATGAAATAAATTTGTTTGAGGCAGTGACATCAAACAAATTGCACAGTTTTTTCATCATATGTTCAGAAGTGCATAACCTGTTCTTTGCTCACTTGTTTCTATTTTGGATTCATAGGACTGTGTTAGTATTTTTTGTTTTGTTTTTATTCATGTATTTCTTAATAATTGGTGATAATAACTGGGGCATTTAGCATTACTAATTTAGACACAATTAATCCAAGGGAAATATGATATTATAGAGACAACTAAAACTAGTCAGGAGCTTGTGTGGATGATAAGAGTGTCAATCTGGGAGAGCGAAAAATAGTAGGGTTATTAGAGAAGATAGGGATTCTGAGCTTGATGTAGACTCAATTTATTTGCCTTCATAGCAGCTACATAATATCATAGGCATATGTGATATTGCATTCACCATAAAAGTAAAATTAAAAAAAAAAAAAAAAAATTATATGTGTCTGGCAGTTACAGTAAAACTTTTACTCTTGGGATTAGCCTATTCCCTACCACACTTCTGCTGCCATTGGAGCCACAGATTTCATTCTCTGAATATTTGGAAGGACAACATATTTACTTTATTATTATCAAATTTATAATAATTTATAACCCTATTAGAAAAAAATACATTGATCCATTTAGTAGTAATGAGGTAACATATTGGCAATCAAAATTGTGCTATAATTATCAGGTATTAAAATTTTTTAACAATTATGCAATTGTTTTACGGTTACAAAGAGGTGTATATGATGAAAGATTTTCAGCCTCTAATCAGGTTTTGTTATTTTTCATGACTTAAGAAATAACCAAATAACTATTATATTCAGTATAGTTTAGTTACTTTGGCTTTCTTTTATTATTGTTTATTTTACGATTTTATTAGTCGGTTATTAGGTTTGTTTTACTAACAAAAGTTGTATCAACTTTCATTTAAACAATTTTTAAATTAAATCAATTTTTTATTTGGTAATATAAATACATTATAAAATCAGTATAAAAGTCTTTATTTTAAAAATGTTTTAAAAAATATGAAAAAATTTAATGATAAAAAGTCTTTTTCTTATCAAGTAGAAAAAACTAATCTTTTACTAGAATACAAAAAATACAGGTATTAGTAAGTAATATTTTAAAATTTTTAAAGTAAGGAATCTTAGATAAAACAATTAACAAAACATATAAACAATAAATTTATGACTTATATGTGTGTGGGTGTGCATACTTGCATGTATGATTTTTATGAATAGTCAATATTCTAAGTACATCCTTTTTATTCTATGTGAATAAAACGTAGTTCCGCCTTTTGCGCAGAATCTCACCTAGCATTGACGAGGTATACTAAACTATAGTTGAACTCCAAAGGGAAGAATGTTAGCAGTTCTGATCCTTATATAGAAGAAAACAGTTCTGTTCACTGACGTCACTCTTACCTTTTGTACACCATTCTTCCAAAAAGAACTAACGATGATGCATTTCCATACTGTGGGTAAATGAAGGATGTCATCGGATTTAATAAGCCTGTCTTGTTTCTCTATTTTCATGGCTTCATATACAGCCCTATTTCTGTAGTTTTCTATGTGTGCAATTTACCGGTAATATTGGAAATCAATGGTATGACCTGTCTTTCTGTTGTGCTTGTACATAGCAGAAATTATTTGCTTGTTTGTAAGTTTGTATTCTTCAATCCTAGCTGAAATACATGTATTCGTTTGGCCAATGTATGATTTATTACAACCTCTACAAAAAATTCTGTAAACGCCATGGTTTTCTAAATCGATTCTGTCTTTGGCGATACCAATCAGTGACAGGTTGTGTTACCTTATCAATGGTTATATGAGGCCTTTAGACAGATAACACACTCCAATTGACAGTCTCCCAATTTTATCAATGATCCATTTAATAAAAGATAAAACAACATTGTTATTCTCCTTCTCTTTTATTAGTTTGTTGTTAACATCAACCGAAAGGATATTTTGGAGGTGTAAAGCTTTATTAATGGTATAACTCTTTAGCCATTGTTCCTAAATCCCTCTCTCGTGGTAATAAATTCCTTGTACTTAGAATGTATGTCAGTTAATTTCTAAGAGGGAAAGAAGAAAATATCTGTAAAAGCTTGGATCTGTGAAGATTTCTGGTGAGACTAAGCATTAACATATCTAATAATTGTGTGTAATACTAATAAGCGTGAATCGGTTTTCTATTGATCAAATGTTAAAACAGCCATTCTGACCTTTCTTATCCAAGACATCTTGAAATGGCAACCTGCCATGACTAGTTTTTTTTTCAAAGTGGTGAGAGTTCAGGTATGAGAGGAACGTAACAAGTTCTGTAATGCATGCTGCCAAATCATAAAGATATCATCCACATAATAGACCTAAAGTTTAGGCCTGAGAGAAGCATTGCTCAGGGTGTTTTGATAAATAAGTCACACAAATTTTGGCTATAGCAAGAGAAAGAGAAAATCCTATAGGAGCATCATCAAGTTCCCTGTAAAACTGTCTATTAAATGAGAAGTATTTTTGCAAGTTCATTAATATGGAAAGGGAACTCTTCACTATTGGAAAGCCTCTGAATCCCTTTAACATTAAGAGTGCTTTGAAACATGTCTGGACATCTGTTAGCCATAACGTTACCCTTTTCAACAAAAATACCTTGCAGTACTTGAACAAAATCTTCAGAGTTTCTAACATAAGAATCAGCCTCCTGAATCAATGGTTGGATTGCTTTAGCTAAGCATTCAAAATATAAATACACCAATAACAAAATAGAAAAAATAACAAATATATACAAAAAAGAATACTATACTCCAACATACAAACCAAACAACAAAATAATAAAATATCTTAATAACACAAACCACAAAACAAATTCAGAAAAACATAACCTATCAGGAATTTACAAAATTACATGTAACAACTGTAATGCATTTTACATAAGGAAAACAACCAGATCATTTAAAATAAGATTTGAAGAACATTATAGAGCATTCAAAAACAAAAATTCAAAATTATCAAATGTTGCAGCACACCTAATATCACAAACATGAAATAACAAATTACGAAAATAACCTAACCATACTTGAAATAAATAATAACCCAATAGAACTAAACTCAGTAGAAAAATACCACATTTATAAAAACATACACAACAATTTAATGAATCTACAAACAACATATACAGAAGACATACTATTCAAAAGCATAATACACAAGACTCAAGAGGAAACGTATATGACGTCGACAATTACCAACACGACAGACCGAACATCCGCACCAGAAAAATTAAGAAAAAGTAATCAGTGATTCGACAATGGTCAAGTGACCGAAAGGCGCCTCATCACTCAAGGTAAAATCATTGCACTTAATGGTGGATAAAATTACTTACAATAGTAATATATTAACTTCATAAAGTCAGTGCAACGGAACCACAATGGATAACGTAATATATATATATATATATATATATATATATATATATATATATATATATATATATATATATATTGTGTGTGAGTTTGTATATAATAAGCTAATGTATAAAATACATTTTTGATTAATTAATAAAAATAACACGAGTAAAAACCTGAATAAAACTAGTTCTACAATCACTCAAAATTTTACAATTAATTTCCACAGATTTTTAAAATTTAAAACAGCTAATTTATTCAAAAAAAATATTAATATTTGTTAGATATTTAATATTAAAACAAAGAAAGAGAAAACTAATTCTAACTATCCATCTCTAAATTAATTAAGATCACATCATGATTTAGATTTTTTTTTTTTGTATACCCAACAGGACATGGCCTAATCAGAATAGAAATTTATTAATATTTTATCTGAATGATTATGTCAAATGAAAGCTAAATTCCTATCATGACAATATGTAAACTTATATTATAGTCTGATTTGGGAGAAATCAGTCAGAGAAGGAGGGGGTTTGTTGGGCCTGAGGTTATGCAGTGTCTGTCATGGGACACTGGCAGCGGGTAGGAATTTGGGATCAGGGCTGCATTTCAGAACGGGTTTCTGCATGCAGGATGTTTAATTAGGTGAGATGGTGCGTCAGGATAAATACTTTTTCATACAACAGTTGTAGCCTAACTATATAAATATATTAATATTGCTAAGCAAACACTAACTATAAGCCGCCTCTAACAATTAAAAAAATCAGAAACGACTTGAAAATTATAATAGGTTTTTATGGTAATTCTAATATTGCTATGATTGTATGTAACAGATAAACTCAATTTTTATTATAAAACTCCATGCTTAGTAATCATGACTACAAAATATACCCCAAATTTTGTTTGTCTTGAGTTTATTTTGTTAAATTTAACTGCTTATAACATGTTTATCACTCTAAAACTTCCATGAAGAAAATCTAAATGTATCTTGATACAGCTTATTATTTGTATCTAAATTTATATACATAATTTATTTTTATATAGATTTATAACTTATAAAAATTATATGATTTATACTTGTATTTATATATTTTAATAGATATATAGTGTTTTCCATAGAACCAGTATGTAATTGGTAACCATTCTATGTGTGATAGCAAGCAGTTAATCTAATCTTTAGTTACCTCTATGCAGCTTATCAGACTATAGCTTGCATAACTAACTGGTTGTGTTTATTAGATTGTTGGCAATGGCGGATCAGACAGTTAAGTTGATTAGTGAAGCAGACCTGAAAGAACTCAAACAACGAATGAAATTGATTTCTGATGCAGATCCATTACAATACCATAATGAATTTTCTTTAAGGAGATACTTACGTGCATTTAAGACAGTTGATACAGCTTTTCAAGTAAGTATTTAATTCATTAAAAAAATGTTCTTGTAAATATTAATATAAACATTGTACAACATTTCTTGTAAATATTATTATAAACCTTATTTTAATAGAAAAATTGCATTTAATTGCAACAAAACTCTCTAAAGCATTTGTTTTTAAATATGCTTTAAAAGAATCTAAAACAGGAAACATTTTATCATGAATATCTGTGCCAGACTTATAACCAAAAATAAATGATCCACTCATTGTATTGTTGAAAATTTTTTTGATAGTGTCTTAATTTTGGTGAGTCGAATTTGTAAGACAGAGTTATATTTATCGTATTAAAACTAACTTTGAATGTGTCAACCGTATAAATCTTGTAATGAATATTGTGATTTAACAACTAAATATTGTGTATATAATTCACATAAAGTCCTATCAAATACAGGAAAATTTTTTATTGACACTTAAATTGCATTATGTTTATGTTACTTTCATTAAATGCCCATACCAGCTAGTCCATGACTGAAGTCTGGATATTTCATATGTCCATCCCAAGGTCACTGATGAAGGATTCAGTGGGAGGCCATATTTTATTTTTACCCAGAAGAATGACTTAAGAAACTGTATAGTTTGAAACAAAATATATTTTACACCATAAAACAATCTGCTTTTGCCAAACCTGCACACCGAGTTTTCTGCCTTATCCCTAAGGTTGTTTTCTGGTGTAGTACACTCAACGAAACTTTTACAAATACAAATCTCGAAAGACAATAATATTAATTTTTGTATGTAAGGTGTTTCCTTATTTTATATCTTTGTATATTAAGTTTTTTTTTGTATAATTAAGATAAAATTATTTTAAACAGTAATGATTTTTAATTATTAATCATTTATGGAAATTTAAAAAAATAGGTTAAGGAAAATGGTTTTGGCATTTTTTAAAAGGATTGATAAAGTTAGAATTCCTATTTATCATCAGAAAAGTTTAATTTATTTTTGAAACAATTTAATTGAAATGGTTTTAATTACTGCTGATTTTAATTACTGATTAAAGTTCACTGCTTTTAATTTCTTAATGTGGGTTCTTGGTAACATACTTTTCTCAAACTATTCCTTTTTTGTAATCTTTGAAAACAATTTGTGGAATAATTTCACTAATTTATTAATATTTTTGTAAACAATGTTAAAACATTCATTTCAAACTAAGTAGGATTTGAAATGAACCATATTATCTTCTTTATTCACAATCAGCGTGGTTGCTCATAAACATTTTTCATGGTAAGCCATTAATTACTAACTGTAATTATAATTGGTGTTATAATTTTGCCTAGAATATTATAGTATAAATCTCCCGTCATATTTCACATATCGTAAACTAAAGCTATTGACTTAAAGTATGATAATAACTAATTATTTATGCTATTTGTAGAAATCTTTTTTATTGTTATTACTGCTTCAACAAAGCAGAAGTTTACAAATATAACCAACTAAGAATTAGATCGGAAGTTTCCAAATAGGATTGATCGACTTTATAATTACATTTTGTTTTAATCAGCTGATTATCCAATCAATAATTATTATTAAACTGATTTGTAGCTACTCCATATTTGAGTTTGTATTAGTTTCTTGATAGCATGTTAGAACTAGAAAATTCATATGAAAAATAAATGTTGCAATATGTTTTATTTACAATGCCAAAATTAACATCATTGGAGTTCTCCTTTGTTTTAGCGTAACTCAAATGTGTGTTGTCTTAATTAACTTAGTTACAAAGGTTGTGTTATGCATTAGTGTTTTTGTTGTATAATTTCTGCCTCTTAACTTCACTGTATTTATATTATTATTTTTTGTATGTTCCATATTTTCCCCTCTAATTATCTTACAGTTTTGAAATCTACTCTGAGCCTATCTCTTTATCCTAATATATTCCAAATAGTTTATCATTGTATGCACAGACCCTCCTTTGTCAAGTATACACGGCCCTTCCTTTGTCAAACTCATGTCACCACATGAATGGTCATATAGTTTATTTAAGCATTTTCAATTTTTATCAAAAGAAAATCTTGTATTAATTATTAATTAAAATATCTGATTTTTCAGGATCATTAGGTGTTTTTTGTTTTTTATTCCATTTCCCTTACAGATCTGATCTTACATGTTAAAAGTATTATTAGTTTTAAATATCTTATTAAATTCGGTCTTCATAACTTCTAATTAATATTACTTTTATTTTAATTAAAGCATTAAAATAGATAACAACATAATGTAATAAGCAAGAGATTACAATTTAATATATATAAATAAAAATCAAGATATTAACTTTTAGTTTATTATTAACTAGATCCAATATTTCCTTAATTTAGATTTAAATTTAAACGTATATCTTTTTATATAACTAGCACAGCTTTCATATATTTAATTAAACATGAGGAACATAGTTTCATGTAACATAACTAGTTTTATGTGTTTGTTGCTGTAGCACTTGTCTATAGTATCACTTCATTTTGGTCTAAATGAGAATGCTGTTTCGGAAGATGTGTTCTATAATGAACTTGGACTGTAACTATGGTCACATCTCAGAATGTAAATGGGACACATCTCCCAAAACGGTCGTCTTTACCTATTCCAAAAGTAAGTGCTAGTATAGGTAAGTATTTACATATAGATATATTTTAAAGTATCTGAGCGCAAGTATCTAGCTTAAGTTGAATATTGAAACAAATAATATTAGTTTAATTTAAGGTACTAAATACATTTGATATGTTACAAGGTTTTATTACATATAACTAAGACAATTCTATTATATCTAATTAAACATGGAAACCCTTTTTCTACCTTATTCTCATAGAATAATTAGTTCTGTTAGAAAAAATTAATGTAAACAAATTTTTTGGACTTTTAACTTCTAAAAATATATGCACTTTATTTTTATTAGATATAAATTTAGATAGATACATTTTATTAGATAAATAGTAAGAAGTTATTTAAAGAAAATAAATATTTTCATAAGATAAAAAGACAGAAGTTTATCTTTAAATTTAATTTCAGATTTTAAGAGAGATGTATAGAAAACAAATCTGAAAATATGTTGAAAGAATTTCAATGACAAAAATCACAAATCTAACAAGGTCATTTATCTCAATTGATTTATAACAAAATAAAATAAATGTATTGGTAACAAAAAGAACACTAGACCCACATTTTAAATAGTGACATAATTTAAACAATATCTATAATAAATTTTATCATTAAATATTAACTATACAAATATTTTGAACAAATTACTATTATCCAAATATTTGGTATACAAATCTGTATATGTCAGGTAGAGAGCAGATGTATTTCAAGTCATTGACTATATCCATATTATTTGATTTTTTCCTATTTCTTTACCAGAGGATAATTATCTACATTTCTTAATCCTGCCTTTATTCTACTAACCTTCCAAAACAAAGGTGTAATGGTAAAATTATGATCCCGATAAAGAGTAGCTCCACTCTAGTTATTTGTGACTGCATATGGATGAATAATGTATCCAGATTAAAAAAAATCAAAGATAAGTAAGTACTCATTTTATTTGTGGTTCTCAGTATCAATTTTTGACACCTAACAACCACAATTTTTGTAGTACCCTAAAAATTCATGCATGACTCTATGTGCTATGATTATTGCAAAAGCTGGAAGATTGGATAGTATATAAAAAAATCTCTAATCTGTTTCTCTTTTATAGTTTTATTTGTCTAAAAAGTTTGAGGAGTATCCATTTAACTGTTTTTATTTTATTAAGTATGCTTTTTCCTTCACAGATTTACTTATTATTACTATTTTTAATGTGTGTTTAATGACATACAAGTTGAAATTATAGTTGGTAAATCTTATAGAGTTAGTAAGTCATAAAAAATAAGTGTTTTTGAATTGGTGTTTTTCAGCAAATATTAAAAACAAACAAATGGAGAGTCGAATATGGAGTTGCAAGTTTAACTGCAGACAATCCCATTGTAAAGAAGCATATGGAAGGAAATAAAGCTAGAGTTTTGAAACATAGAGATATGAGTGGAAGACCTGTTATCTATATACCAGCCAAATATCACAATGCTAACACAAGGGATATTGAAGAGTTGACAAAGTTCATTGTTTACTGTTTGGTTAGTAATATCTAATCTTTATTCTTTAATATGTTTAAAGAGTATTTTATGGCAGAGAACTTTTGCTTCAAAATTAAAGTAAGGTATTATCTGTTCTTCATTTTAAAATAGTGTCACACACACACTAAAAAAATATGATTCTTATGCATGAGAGAGAAGAAGAAGGAAGGGGGGATTAAAAGAGAGTAAGTGAGAAGCGTTATGCAAGCAAAAACTTCACCATTTTATAAGAAAAGAGTTGGTATCTTTTAGAATATCTTGGTAATTTGTGTATAACAAATATGTGCAATATATCGCTTATACATTGTAAAAAAATCAATTGAAATTGAATTGCATCTTCTCTAAGTCAGACATTCTTAGCATATAGTTTTTGTTGAAAAAACTTGAAACACAGACGCCCTACACTCATAATTATAGTATAATTTTAGCAACATAAGAAAAACACTTTTAAAACAAAAGAATTTGTTCTTTGATAAATTTAATGATGCAGTAAAACCTTAATTTGTTTGCAAAAAATGAATCTAGAAATAGTTAAGCATGAAAAAGTGGAGGTGAATTTTTTTCTTTACTCTATGCTTAAAAAACAATTTCTCTTTGGCTTTTATGTTTTTGAGATTAAGGATTGGCACTGATCTTCAGTCTTAAGATTTGTCCCTAATTGTGGCCACAATCAATTCTGCAGTTATCACATCCATTCTAGTTGAAAAATCCAGTATTTATGGTACATCCATAAATTGTAACCCACATTTAACCCTAGAACGTTCAGCTGGTATATAGTTTTTCAGACATTTCGTGCTATTCGTACCATCCACTTGTGCCAACTCCGTCTTTGCCAAGCTGGTTGCATGTGTGAAGATGCATTTCCCTTCCACTACTGTGTGAGTGGTATGTGTGTTTTTCACTTAAGAGACGAACATTTCCTGTGAATGTAATTTTTCACTAACACTTGTAAATGTTAATAAACTTGCCTATAGCAGCATTTACTTATATTTGTTGAGGACGGCCGTTTTGGGAGATGTGTCCCATTGTCAACTCAGATTGTAACTGATCTCAAGGTTTACGTAGGTTAGGGTATTGGGGGGTGTGGTGGGATATTATGGTGGTGTGGGTGTATTTTGAGAGTATTAGGAGTTATGATGTCAAAAAGTGTGTGTGAGTTGTAATGTAATTGTGTATCGAGTATGTGTGTAGGGTGTAGTTTGAAGTATCTGTATATTTCGTATTGTTCGGTGGTGTAGCGTTGGTTATTTCTGTGTTGTTTATGAAGAATTTGTAGGTTAGATGTTATGTCTGTGTAGTCATGTTTTGTGGAGTTGAGACGATCGGCGAAATTTGATTGGTAATTATTGTTTGTTAGTGCGTTTATATGTTCTTGATAGCGTGTGTAGAAAGACCACCCTGTCTGGCCTATGAAAAAACTGGGGCACGAACTGTTTACAAACTAACTTGCAGTTCATGCGCCAGTTTTTGAAGGTTAAGGAGCATAAAAATGATGCCATCAGAAGAGCACAACCTAATTATTTGAAGATAACATCTACAGTCTCATTACTCTCGAAAGACTAATTCAATGCATTCTTAGGTGAATGAGTGCCGCTCAAAAAGACAATCACTTAGAAATCAAAGAGCTATTCAGTTCATGATACTCTAGTAAAAGGTACAAAGCCACTATAAGTGCTAAACGATTTGCATTTTTGTTGAGTTGTCTCAGATTCGATGACCAAGAAACTCGACTAGCAAACAAGATCCACATAATCGAACAAGATCGTTTTGCCTCGATATGGAAATTATGGGAACGTGCTTCACGAAAAGAACATTATAAACCAAGTTTGTATCTTACGATTGACAAATCACTTCCTTCATTCAGGGGACATTGTAAGTCACATATGTTCATTTTCAACAAACCATCCAAATATGGAATAAAAATAGTTATTGTTTGTGATAGTGAAACTAAGTACTTGTGTAATGCAATGACATATTTGGGGAAGAATACAACCTCAAGAAATGTTCCTCAAGCATAATTTTTTATCAAGGAATTGACAAAACCATTTTATGGTTCAGACAGAAACAGAAACATGTGATAACTGGTTCACCTCAATACCACTATCAAATCACCTGTTATCTCCTGCTATTGATCTAACCATAGTTGGAACACTTTAACAAGATAAACCAGAAATTTATCCAGAAATAAAGTTACCAAGTATTAGGGCAAATGGATCTTCTATGCTTTGTTTTGAAGGACAAGAAAGTATGGTTTCGTATAAAGCAAAAAACAAAAAAATGTGTTATTATTATCAATTACTTGTGATCAACTAAGTATTAAACCTCAAAGCAAAATCCAGATCTTATGCAGCAGATGAAAGAACAATTCAAACAGTTTTACACATACACTCATTATTTATTTCCTTCAACTTCTGTTAGGCACTAATGAACAGAAAGCTTTTAGTATATTACAATTTGCAAACTTTGAATCTCTAGTTACAGTTCATTATGTATTAATATTTCTTATTACACTTTTGCTATTTCTTGCGACCAGACTTTTTGTTAACCATAAGTTGTTAAATTGTTAACTTACACTTGGAGGAAACATTTTTGTCTTACGACTTCTTCAGTCTCATTTTTTTGATGCTAGGATTGCTGCAGTTGTGCTCCCTCATTACCATTATTTTGAAAGTTAGAAGTGATGTGATCGAAGAGTGTGTGTAATCTGTGCAGTGTTTGAATTAAGATGTCATTTTTATGTGTGTTGCTATGTCTGTATATTTCATACTGTTCTAGTGTATTTAATTTATGGCCTTTGTTGCATGTGTGGAAGATGCTCTGTTATTTTCCACACATGTAAATCTGATGAGCATTCTCCACACATGCAACAAAGGCCATAAATTAAACACACTAGAACAGTACGAAATATATAGATATAGCAACACACATAAAAATGACATCTTAAATTAACAAACGTGGCACAGATCACACATACTCTTCGATCACATCACCTCTAACTTTAAAAATAATGGTCCGAGGAAGCACAACTGCAGCAATCCTAGCAGCAAAAATACGAGGCTGAAGAAGTCTGGAGAAACCTTTCCTCCAAGTGTAAGTTAACAATTCAACAACTTTTAGTTTACAAAAAGTCTGGTCGCAAGTAATAGCAAAGGGTAATAAGAATTAACAACCAGCTTGTCATGAACAGCAACAAGATTTCGATATTAATATTTTTTCCGTTGCGATGCTCCAAGGGGTAATAACAATTTTTGTGATAAGGAAACACTTATAACCATGTCTTTATTGTTTATAGTTGATGAGGGCACTAAAACTTGCAGACTACTTGTTACATGCCAACTTTACATACAAAATGATGCTGCATGATGAATATTTTCTTGATCGTATCGTCTTCAGTGATAACTCGACATTTCACCTAAGTGGACATGTTAACACTTATAACATGCGCATCTGGGGGTGAGAAAATCCCCATGAGGTGGTACAGTTGCAACGAGACACTCCTAAATTAAATTTTGTGTGTGTGCTATATCCTGTTGAAAAGTTAATAAACCTTTCTTTTTTGCTTAAGTAACTGTAAGTGATGTTTCTTATCTTGATTTACTACAACCATGTCAATTTTTAAATTCCATGTATATGAACCAGAAAAGGCACGAAGATGGGGTGCCATTGACATAATGCAGTGCATCACTGGCTAAATGGTGTGTTACCTAACCACTGGATTGTCTGCAGTGGGGTGGCAAATGACAGGAATTGTTTTGTATGGCCTCCATGTTCACCCGATTTAATGCCATGGGGTTTTTATTTTTAGTGGTTCATAAAGAACCTTGTGTTGTGTCTCTTTTATCAGTTAATCTACCAGATTTAGGATATATGATTTAATTAGTTATTGCATCGATTACACCAGAAACATTGCTTAATATATGGAAAGAAATCACATATCGACTGGATGTGTGCCATGAGACAAATGTGCTCCCATTGAACACCTGTAGAAAAAAAGTTTTAAATTGCTGTTTTGTTTGTATATCATTTTCAATTCGAATAAGTCAAATAATAAAAATACTTCAAGGACTTAAAACTCCAATATTCATGTTACTGAAAAGGTTGTTGTTATTGCGCAAATGCTATAACTGTTTAATTCCCTACATTCTTATGTGTAGCATAAGCTTCAAATTTATTTTGTCTTAGTGGCCTTTTAATTATTTTTGTTCTATATAGAGAACACTTGCCTAGCTTCTCCCTTCACATGTTTCAAAAGTGTTTTAAAAGTTGTAGTAGGTTCTTTTGTATCCTAGATGTTAAAATGATTGCTGCTAAAAAAAAAATTAAAAGTTGAATTACAATTGTTTCAGGAAGATGCCTGTAAAAAGTGTTTTGAAGAAGTTGTAGACAATTTGTGTATAGTTTTTGACTTACAAGACTTTGGGCTAAGCTGTATGGATTACCAGGTTGTTAAGAATTTAATATGGTTACTTAGCAGACACTATCCTGAAAGGTTAGGTGTTTGCTTGGTAATCAACTCATCTACTTTGTTCTCTGGCTGTTGGGCTGTTATTAAAGGCTGGTGAGTTTAAAATATTAAAAGTTATTTACTAAAGTGATATTTTTTGTTTTCTGGAGAAAAACTTATGTTTGCATATTTAACTTTTCTTGCTAGTTTCTTTCCTTATATAAAAAATGTTTTCCTACTCATAATCGGTTTACAAAAAACATTTAATAACTTCAGCTTTCATAAGCTAGCTTAATCAGAACAAAAAATAGTTCTTTCATTTTGATACCATATGTAAGCAAATGAGGTTTTATTACTAAATTTAAAAGTCACTGGTGTACAATTTATACCAGTTAAAAATATATTATAAGTTATAGTTAGTGTGTTTAAAAAATCACAGTCTTCTTTATTTATATCACATATTAATATTAACTATTTTCAAATACTTAAAAAAACTGCAACATATTTGTATTTCCCAGTATGCCTTTGAAATGCTGACCAGGTAATAAAATAAGATTAAATCGTTAGTAGACTATGCAAATGGGAGAGAAATGTTGTCCCGGAACGGCCAAGTACCTAAAATTGTTTTTCTTATCGCCCATTTGAATGATCGATTAAAGAAAACCCCTTCTAGTAGAGACGCTATTGCAGATTAGAGCATGATACTTTCATAGGATTACTCATCTTTAGATGGTATGACTTTCAAGTTCACGTGGAAGCATAAACTGGAGGCGAAAACAAACTCAAAATTATCATTTTCAGTTATGGATCTAATGACAGATTATTTGGAAAAAAGTTATATGCACGCAATTTTCACAGCTATAATAATTTATCTTACATGCTCTTGTCGGTCATGTTACCATTACGAGAGCTTGTTTACCCCTCTTAAAATAATTATATATGGTTTCAATGGCACAACAATCCTGCATGAGGGTGAAATGAACTACCTAGAACACCCTAGTGGAATTGTATATACTAATGGTTCAATAAGAGAGGGGTTAGGATGATGTCCACAAAACATTTCATACATTATGTTGACACAGGGGGAAAACCACGGTAAAGCTATTTTTAAACCTCTGGTTATTGTTTGGTACAACAAACCGAAGATTGTTATCAATGTTTGAGTCTGGATAGCATCCTATAGCTCTGCTATCAGAAAAACATTGATGTGGTATCATAAGGTAGCTTAAGAATTTCTTTTGGAACAGCTGTTATCAGTCCCTGGCTAGCCTATAAGGGTACTGTAGAAGTCACTGCTCAGAATAAAAAAGTGTTCTTAATCACAATTTTCAAGGAGAAAATTGTGCATGAGTTGATATGCTTTAAGACTAGGCAAGTTGAACTTGTGAAACAAGTAGGACATCACTTCCTACCTGAATTGTTGACATTTATTGATGAGAGAAGAACAAAGTGCACATTATAACTAACTGTAAAGTCTGATGTCAAAAATTTTCTTTTACAGAAAATAAATTTTTATGTTATGTAAAATGAGTCCAGAAAAACCATTATTTACATGAGTATGATAAACTTTTGTCAAGGATTCTAGTTAAGAAAAAAGAATTTTGTAAAATAAAATGCTCTAAATTCTATCCAGTGTTTTAGTTATATATAACCAAACCAAGCTGCACAAATTTATGTGAAATATTGTATAATTTAATTATTTACACTATAAACAGTTGAACAAAATAATGCCAACCCAATCAGACTAGCACAACTTTGACTATTTCTAGACAGTAGTCCTAAAGTTTACAGAAAGTACTGAATTATTATTTATTGACTAATTAGTTATTTCTTTGCAATTTTTGTGTGTAAAACAAAAAAGATAGTCTTCACTATCTGTAATAAATAAAACTTCTAAGAAGTCTGTAATAATAAAAAAACTTCTAGAGGAAATTAGTACAAGCTAACTGATGACACTAAACATGACTAACTACTGAAAAGAACATGGTGGTCATAAAACATACATTTATAAAATTAGTCATGATTTCATATCAAGTTAAATTACTCCTATTTAAATACAGTTTAAGAGCTGATGTGGTGATGTTCAATAAAAACTTCCATGATTCAAATTTCTGTAGTCACTCAAAATGAAAATGTCACTGGGATAGTTTAACCCTTAGCACTCAACTGTCGGGGGGAGGGGAGCCCCGCCAAGCGTATATTGCAGTTTACTCGTATGTCGGGGGTCACCCGACACAATTTTCAAATGCCTATAACTCGTCTGCGGCGAAGCCCACGACATTCAATCTTTTGCCGTTTTGTGCTACACTTTATTGATAATAATGTAAAATGTCTAGGAATATGTGAGTCATCACAAAATCTAGTTTTCTGCTACATTGTAAGCAACCAGTAGGTTAAAGTTTTGCAGGTTACTTGTTTACTCGTAGTTTGCCATGGCTTCACGTGCAATTAGTGATTCTGAAATTTCTGATCTTTAACTTGATCCTGATTTATGAGAATGTAGTTCAGTTTCATAAACAAAATAATTAAACCCACAGTTATTTGTAAATATAACCAGTTTATGGGTGATGTAGATTTAGCTGATCACTGTAATGAACCGTACAGTTTCTTGAGACGAACAAATAAATGGCGGAGGAAAATGTTTTTCTGGCTATTAGATGTAGCTGTAGTAAATAGTTTTATTACCTATAGTAATCAAAAAAAGCAAAAGGAGAGAAAATCCTGTTTAACATAAATGTTTTCGCCAAAACTTGGTGAGGTAACTCGTTGGTGATATCAGGAATAACCCGTATAGTAACAGGGGTCGGCCATCAACTACTGACAAGGAAGAGAGACTGAATGGGAAATTACATTTAATTTATTCCAAAGATGAAAGTAACTCTAAGGATTGTGCAGTTTGCAGTAACAGGAAGATAAAAGGAGGTAGAAGGGAAACAGTTTGCAGCAGAAAACCAGGGCTTCATCTGGAAGACTGTTTTCAGAGATATCATACTCAGTAAAACTACAAAAAAGATAATAAAATCATGTACATACAGTATTAGTGAATATAAATAGCTTAGTTTACTAAAATCATGTAAGAGAAAACAAAGTTTTCCATAAAAAATAATGCAACTTGCAGGTGAGGAATTTGTCTCAATTTAATTACAAGTGGGGAAGCAAAGTATGTTAAAAAAATCCGAGCGCTAAGGGTTAAACTTGTATCTCCATTTGAAGTAATTTGGTCTACAACTTCTGAAGGTGGATTTTCATAGCAAATATGTTTTAAATCCTTGTATATTTTTCTGATTCAAGTGCTGTACATTTTTCCATGTTAAGCTTTAGATAATTTCATATTGGCACTGCTCTGACAAGAAAGATATTCTAGTCAGTTGTCATGTTTGCCCATTCCAAGCATAGAATAAACCTTGATTTAACATTCTACTTCACTCTATCTTTACATCACTCATTCTTACCATGACCATAATTATTTCTCCATGATTTGTGATTTAGTTTATTATATTTTGTGTTAAAATTAATACAGTTTTAAAAAATTGTATAAAGATAACTTTAGATTTGATTTTTCACTGTTTTAAAATACTTCTTTGTAAAAAATACTTTTTTCAGGGATTTAGCCAGTCTTTTCACAAACACCTTTAGTACAGTGGTTCACTGAATAAATTAACTTACTATTTTCTAAAGTCTGCAATTCTCGGTTTTTTTTCAACTGCACTAAATATAAAAGGTGCACTTGGTCTTTGCACAAAACTTAGTTCCATCTATTAAAATAAATTAGTGTAATTAATTGAAATTGGTTTTGTGTTAACAGGTTGGACGAGAACACTACAAGCAAAGTTGTGTTCATAAACAATGAAGATGAACTGTGTAAATATTTAATTCCAGATATCTTACCTGATGATATTTAGTAAAACTATAGAATGAATAATTTGTGTTGGCAACTTGGTGGGTTAAGATAAACTTGAAGGAAAACCTTCAAATAAATTTGTAAATTATTTATTTACCATATTCTTCACGAGTACAATTATATTTTTTATGTATTTTTGAGTTTTAAAAATGTATACAAAATCAGTTGTTAAGTAATTTATTAGTTTTTAATTTCATTTATTTATTGTGTTATATGCAGCTATGTAATATATGCAATAATGTCTTTCAAAATCTGTTCTTAGTCATCTGTCTATTTTTATTAAATGTTTTACCAATGTAGTATAAAATATTAAAGTCTAGCTAAATACCTTTTCTAAATACCTAATATTAGTAAATTTTTAGTACCTAAAAATTTAGTAAAAATAAGAGTAAAAAACAAATTCACTTTGAATTCATGTTTTATTTTCCTATAGGAATTAATAATGTTCTTCGTTCCTATTATTCTGCATTTATGTTTCTCTTTAACAGTGAAATCAGTTGTTTATATATTTTTAGTAATATTGATTACACTAAAGCTATGGTTTTAACATAAACTTAAGAAACTGTTTCTATAAAGTATTAAATATTTTAGTATTGTTATATCTTTATAAAACTCAGATAAATATAATACAGTACATTTTACATAAAATGTTTCACTTTATGAACTTTTAAATCTTTTCCTATTGTAAGTGTTGTTAGAGGTCAATTATTAGAATAATGATGGTGTAAATTGACGAATTTACTGTCAATTTATGTCTTATTTGTTGTAAGAGAGAAGTATAATTTACCAAATAAAACCATTATATTTTTTTAGTGTTTCATTAAAAACATAAATATAAAAATTTATTTAAATATATATTATTCTAAATACTTAATGCAGATTGGAATATTTTAATGATCTATTTTATAGGTACATATATATCATGATACACACCCTTAAAAATTTTGTGTAACATTGTGAAGAGGTATAATATTTTTAAATACTAATTTAATATATTTTTTTTCAAAGTACATTTAATCAACTTTAAAATGACATAGAAAGTACAAAAATGCATAAATAAATTAAGCCATTTTAGTGAAGTTAACATCAGAAAAGTAATGTTTTGTAATTGTAAATTGTTATTTTTTTTTCAGTACATTTAAATAATATAGAATCATTGAAAGTTTTACACCAAATAATCTCCAGTTTATTTGATGAAAAACACTATGAGTTTAAATAAATTGTTATTAAATTTTATAAAAATCAAATTATATAAGCACTTTAACAATTTATTAACCCTTTCAGTGGTAAGTAGTATTTTTGTGTGTACTACTCAAAAGTGGCAGAATATTTATGTTGATTTTAAAATGATTTTGTGAAAATCTGTTTTGTTTTGATTATTATAAAAAAACGTCTACAATTTTCTTTGTCATAAAAAAGATGCACTCAATAAAAATTTTAATTTTATCCCTAAAAAATAAAAATAATGCCAATAAGCATAAAAGTTTTAAAGTGAAATCAATTGTACCAGCTATTTTGTAAGTTGAGCTTGAGAGGTTATGTTAATAACAAATAAAAGACGTATACAAACTCACAAATTAGTAATTTATTCACTCAGACGTGTTTCAATGACAAAGTTATCATCATCAATGAGTACTGATACTACAAACTCCAACTTACAACTGACAACTTGAGCTCTAAGCTGGAGTTTGTAGTATGAGTACTCACTGATGTTGATACTTGTCACTGAAATGCATCTGAGTGAATAAATTACTAATTTGTGAGGTTTTTTATAACTTTTATTTGTTATTAAAATCAATTGGCTTTCCATAATTATTATCATTTCATAAAGTATGTTATGGTTTTAATCAGTTGATTAGTTCAGAGTACTCTAGTTGTTTCAAAATATTGATGACTGTAGTCATGTATTTTTCTGCACTAGCTTGGTCAAACCTGACATTACAATTCATTAACAAATTTGTACCAAATACCTACCACAGGTTTTCGGTTAGTTTGACTCTATGTGCTATAGTTGCTATAATTGAATTTAGTTCTCTACCATTTATTATTATATATATGTTATAAATATATGCACACATATGTGGAGGTTTTGATACATAATTTTTTTCAAAGAAAACAGTTGTCAGAAGTATGTATTACTTCTTGAGAATTTTGTTTATTATTGTTACCATGTTTTACTTTTTACGTATGTAAAGTAGTGTATTATATAAAATTTGTTTAGGCTTTTCTAATGGTGTAACTGAAAATAAAGATGAAAAATACATAAAGTAAAAATTTAAGGTTATACTCGATTTTTAGTAAATTTCTTTTTCTTATTTTGGTAATAATGTTATTGTGTTTTGAACATTTGGTTTTAAAAGAACCAAATGTTATTATAACCATTTTGTTCCATAGTTTGTTGCCAACAAAAAAAAAAAAATGAAAATTAGTGAAGTACTTGTATAATTATTTTTTCCCAAATGCATGTTTGGTAAAATGGTTGCATCACTAAAAGAGTTATCTCAAATTGTAACAGTATTATTGAACAATGTCAGTTTAAACAAAGTCTCAGTTTAGCAAACAGTTGTTTATTCAAATGATAAGAATTTTTGTACCAAACACCGAGGCATTGGCATTTCTTGAACACTTGTAAATGTCAGCTTGAGACATTTTTAATTATCTTTCATACATTCAAATTCTGGATGATACATCCACAATGATTAAATTCACACATCCAGTTTCCTTGTAAAACTGGATGATAACACTGAAAGGGTTAAGGTATAAAATCATATTTTTTGATTTTTTTAATCACATATACGTATGATTGATGATTGATGGCTTAATATATGATCTGAAGGTGTGAAAACAGAAGTTGCTTATTCAAATGCATTAGTCTATTTTACTAACTAGTCTAAAAAATATTTCTAAAATTCTTTTGTTCCTACACCTCTTAGAATTAGAAATGAAAATATAATATAATTATTGACAGTATACTTTAAATAATGCTTTATGAGAAATAAAGTATTTTTTCAAATAAATGTGGGATTAGTTTCAACTTATGTAAGCATTACATCAATAATAAATATTTCCTTTCATTGATTTGTTTTTTTATAAACTCACAATGGTCATTCTACTTTAGGTAAGCAGTTAAGTACAACCATAATTAAATCTATTATAAGGTGTAATCATATCACGGAAGATTTTATTAAGTCCAAATTTTATTAAGT
This sequence comes from Prosapia bicincta, assembly GCA_036971475.1. NCBI lineage: Eukaryota > Metazoa > Arthropoda > Insecta > Hemiptera > Cercopidae > Prosapia > Prosapia bicincta. Next base: position 203,686,830 of record JBAIZL010000004.1, read on the forward strand.
TGATTTACCACGAATAGTTATAATAATTTTAAACATTATTTTTTCTAACTTGATTTAATTAAATTGAAATTAATATATAGAACCAAAATTTTCCCTTCAAAATATGTTATAGAAATTACTTAATTTTACTAAATGTTTGCTGTTTCTTAATTTTGACAATTTGTTATTTAATTTGAAATAACTTTAAAGGCTTCATAAAGTTCATAAATGTTCTTATATTTTTAAGACTATTATTTAAACTTCTTTAATGCTTGTAGTTTTTTGACAACATTTTGGTTGTTTATACTTAAAATTATACACTTGAAATGACATGCATATGTAAATACAACTTGAGAATAATTTATACAAATTTATTTTAAGTTCATAAATTTTATTTCTAAACGTTTTAGGCAACACAGAATAATATTTTGGATATTATTAGAATTCACTCATTAGAATACTTCCTAATGAGTTTATTCTAATTTATATTTGTGCGCCCAAAAAAATTTGAAGGATTACAAAACCAAATTTATATTAATTTCAACTTTTACGGTCAATTGGTTCAAGTTGTTTAATATATTTAATATGGACATAAAATAAATTATATGAACTTAAGTAATTGCTCATTAAATATTGATTTTCTTTATGAATTTCTTATTCCTTACTTTGGTTGAATTTAATTAAATTATGCTGTACATGACTTCAAACATTTCTTGTTTTAACTGGCTTGTTATAACTTTGATATTAATCTTGAAATCTAAAACTATCATTTTATGAATGAATAATTTTTATTTAATTACCACCACTTTTATTTCTGTTTAAAATAAAGTCATGTGCTTATCATTTTTTCAAGTGATTAATAATCAATTAGTTATCAAAATTTTACTTAAAGAAATCTGAATCTAATAATTTTGCAAAATTTAATTAATGGTTTTTAAAATTCTGACTTGCCACAAAAACTTTCACTGTGGCTGCTCCTCTTCTCCTATGGTATTAGAGGATGAAATCTTGTTGCACTCGCTAGTGATCGGTTTTAGGGCCGCCTTTAAAACTGTTTCTAATTTTATATATCGTGGACGTTTGGAGACAAACCTTCTCCACTTCTATCCTGGGCTTAATCACAAATCATCATCTTGGAATCATGGAAAAACTGTCTGCTTGTCTCGAGAGGTCTTTTTCGTCTTCCTTTATCAGGCCTCCCCCACTACCTAGGCTTGGCTGCTTATTAGCAATTCAGTTTAAACTGAAACATATTCTGAATTTGAACCCTACTTTCCGAGATTTGTGCTCGTTTTTCCACTGTTGCTCTAAAATGTCACTTATGGTTTAAAAATTTAATATTTCTTAGCGGCATGGACCTTTTCATATTTTTAGATTTTATTATAAACTTGATTGTTAGTATAACACCACTCCATTCGCTAGTTACATTTTATCGGCACTAGACAAATCCTGCACTTGACACTTTTGTAATATTTTGGAGTAATCTAGTAACCATTTATTATTAAGTTATCTAAAAAAATTGGTTAATAAATAATATTTTACAATATTCTGTCTCTATTAGTTTTATATTTTCTTAAACTCTGGTGATTTTTCATTATATAATTTCATGTTTTTTGTTTTATTTTCTTTAAATAACAAAAATTAATTTTATTATTTAAAATTTGTATGAAAATAAAATTATTCCTTCATACTAAGTACGTTCCCTTTACAAATCGTTCTTTGTTTACATAAGTAGATAGCCAGACTGGCTTTGCTCGTTACACAACTTCCAGCTGATTCATTTAAAAAATTTTAAAGATTTTGTATAAGATGCAAATTCTGCTACTTTGAGACAGATTTGGCCGTCTCAGGTCACGTTGTCAGACTTACAACGCATTCCCCTTTCAAAACCAATCTTCCGAACGAATGTAAAATGTTAACATTTGTATTGTATTTTTTTCAATATAAATTCAAGTATAAATATATACTATAATGTATTTTCACAATATTATAGATATTTTTTAACAATAAATATAGCTACTAGATTTTTCTCATGTATTGTTAAAATTTTCAGCATAACTGTATTTTTGTTTGAAAATATTTTTTCTCGAAAAATTAGAATGTAAATATAAAATGAACATGAGTCTTTAACTTATGTTTGTATCATTTCAATACAAGTATGTTTAAAATTGAGCTGTTTTGACGAATTTTATAAGATCTTATGAATTGGAGGAAGAAGTTTTAAATTAAAGTTTTTACTTATTTCACTTTGAAATTGAAGTCGTAAGAAGAAAACGTTTCCTCCAGGTGTAAGTTAACAGTTTAACAACTTATATTAATAGAATGTCTGATCGCAAGTAATTTAAATGTGTAATAAGTGATTAACAACCAGCTTGTCATGAACAACAACCATATTTTTTTGTAAAGTTTTTAATTTCTAATTTTCTAATTGTTCTGTTTTTTTAGGTGAATTTTTTTTCAGATCAAATCAAAGGTAACACTATTCTAAAACGTGATGTAGCTCTACAACGAAGTGTAAATAAAAACTATTTCCTTTTAATTCTGAACTTCTAGTTTCCCAATAATTATAGTCTTATAAAAAAATAAAATAATTTTATGAATGACAATTTCCAGGAACTCCCACAGAAACCTCATTTGGTTAAGTACATCATGAATGTGTTCGACAGCCTTGTGTAATGATCTAAAGTTAGGTCTACATTGTCGGTCACAGGAATACATTTACCCCGGCCTTATGAAAAAATACAGTGTCGGTCACCGGTGACCGTTATGGTAGTCAACGAGTTGAGAAACTTTTTATCTTTCAGTATAGGATAGGTTCAATACTTTAATCCCACTCATCAAGCAATGAAATACTGTTAAAAACTATGCTTATTTAACTATCTTCTAATAATAATCATCTAATAAAAATAATTTGATTTTATTTTTAAAAAATTCTTTTTAATGTGAATTCAGGTATAATAAAGTGTTGAGTAACAGGTGAAAATAAAAATACAGAGTAACATTCTTTAGTACCTAAAAGTATTAAAATTATATACTGTAAAAAATTTCTATCTTAGTTTTTAAAACAGTTTTAACAGTTTTATTAAATAAATAAATATATTAATGTGATTATAATTAAAAGTTGTTGTTTATCCTTTTTTTCACTAAAATGCCAGGTTATTCTTTAACAAACTGATGTGGGTGATGTTATCATTGCAAAAATCTTTTACTGAAATAATAACAAGAGGTTACTTCCATTTTTTTTCTTTCAAACCCTCTATCATGAAGCAATAGCACTTGTACCCATCGCATTAAAGTAACTGTTGAGATTGTCCAACATCTTTTTGTGGTTAATAATCTTAAAGATTCATTTTACACAGTTATTGGTGGTAATATACTTATTATTGATTATTACTTTTACTAAATTTAATTATAATCATAAAACATCTGAAAATGATAAATTTATTTTCATAAAAATAACGAGCTTATATTTTATTTAGAAAATGTATTGCCTAAACACATTCAACTCTGGCTGGGGGTGCCCTGATTACTGGATGTTTTTTATCATTAAGATTGATGACTTTAAGTTCTAAATTTATCAAATAAGATTTAATGGCTAAAAAGTATAGTTTTGTAGAGTTTTGGAGTAAAACTCATAGTTAGGTCACTTATAATTGAGGACAGCCGCTGTATGCAAATTGAGTTTGTAAAATTAAATAACTTTCATGTTTCATACCATTAAAAAATCTACAAATGCAAAACTAACTGATAATTTTAATTTTGGGACTAGTGATATTTAGCAATAATTATAAACTTTCTGAAAAAAAGTGGTTAGTGTTGGGTTTTGCTCTTGACACCCTGTGGCAGCTTTGGCAAAAATTCTAAGAAACTATGTGGTATTAGGCAGGCGCGTATCCAAGGGGGGGCGATCGCCCTCCAACCCTCAAGAACTTTGGGTTAAAAATCGACAATATATTATTAAATTCGGACTTTCTATTAAATTAGACTTTTACTTAAGTTAATTCGTCTTTTATTGTAAATAAAAAATAAAATTTTAATTTTTAATTTGAAAATGTGACGCGTTCCCTCGGCATACGCTCGTAAACGTCTAAACGTTTTAACAACAGATAGCGCTAGTGAAGCTTAGTCTCGAACATATGATTTTCAGTACGTAATTTTGCAAGCGTAATATTCGCAGTTGAGTCCGGAATTGTTCGTGTTGGAAGAATAACTACTTATAATTATTAATTAACCATTTTTATAATAATAGCTTATTATGAAATTAATAATATTCTCTAGCCATAAGTGTTATCGAAACTGGAATAATTATTTATTAAAAAGTCTAATTTGCTACGAATCTTTATCACGTTACCGATTTCTAGCGTAAAAAGAACTTTTTCTGTTCTATGTTTTTACATACACGCACACACACACATTATATATATATAATGCATCGATCGCCCCCCCCCCCAAAGCAAGTCGCTGGATATGCGCCTGTATTAGGCGGTGTAAATTGGGAGGACTTTTAACAAGCTCTGAAACAAGTCAGACACTATAGTTCTTTAAGCCAATCTTGAGTAAACAAAACCCATCCATACACATCAATAATTTTTTATCTAGTTCGCTCTCTTACACCTAACCTTAGAGAACTATTTTCTTCATTATATTGTTCACTCATCCTCTTTTCACAAAAGCAACACCAAGGATCCCCATCAACAAAAAAAAAAAAAAAAAAAATGTTAAATGCTGTTCTTGCTTCAACATTTCATATCATCATTTGCCAACATAGGTACATTTCTGTCCTTACTGTAACAAGAAAGCCAACATTGGATGGCTGAGAAGCCTGTGATGGTAAACCTTTGGACCCAATATAAGAAGCTCATCATCGCTGGTCAAGAATGGAAAGAAATAAGCCAGCCGTGTATTATTTATACCTGCATCTTCTTGAAATCCAAATACCTTTCCAGAAATTTAAGAGGTGGACTTTCCTCTATAATCTGACTCAAGGAGTCATGCACTGCAAAATCAGGGTTAAATTCTTATACCTTGTTTCAACCTTTCCTAAACCTAAAGGAAACCATTTTAAAGGCTTCATCCATAGACAACTAATCCAATTGCAAAATCCCTACCTTATATGATAATAAAGAGGAATCATCTACAAAAATAAGTATGAAAAGAGTAGTTTGCTAGATTTGAACTTATCATTTCTAGCTGGTCAAATACTAATTTTAACAGAGCTGGTGAAAGCCACTGTCCTTGTAAAAAGCCAGTCTCAAAAGGCATTTTTCTTTCTTTAAGTTCACCCTTAAAACAGAAGAAATGACTTGCTATAATAGCTATTTAACATCCCTGCAGAAGATTGGGTCTATTACTACCAAATGCATTTTCCAGGTGTAGTCAATAAACAAGTCGTTCCTGCAAACATCCCTCAAGGCAGCTCATTTTTCTTAACAGCCGGCAGCAGTTCCCTGAGAGAAATACTTTTGGTTTCTATATGTATTGGCAACCATATACCTATCTATTAAAATTATTATTATTATTATTGAAAGGCAAGAAACCACTTCATTCTAAAAGGCAAGAAACGTGCACAAACATAGAAATTGACCAAATTTTATTTAAATGGTTTACACAAGCTAGAACCAAGAATCTTCCCATCTCGGGTTCAATATTACAAGAACAAGGTAAGTCAATTGCTGCTAAGCTAGGGAACACAACATTCAAAGCCTGGAATGGATGGTTAGAAAGTTTTCGATCCAGACATTCAATTTCTTTCTAACAAATTTCTGGTGAAGCAAAAGAAGTTAAAACCAGGAAACAGTTGATGATTGGAAGCATAAAGTTTGTGAAGCCAAAAATATTGGAAACTGTGATGAGAAGGGTTTGTTTTTTAGAGCTTTTCCAAAAGACTTTGTATTTAAAAAATGAAAAATGTATGTGAGGTAAGCAGTCAAAAGAAAGGCTTACATTTTTAGTTTGTGGTTTTGCAAATGGAAAATTAGAAAAACCTTTGGTAATTGGGAAATCATGGGAGTCCTAATGTTTCAAAAATGTAGGACAGTTACCAATGGCATGCTAACAAGAAGGTGTGAATGAAGTCAGCCATTATAGAACAAGTTTAAAGTTGCTTGATGTAATCATCTTGAATTCACTGATTACATTATAATTAAAAATACTTAACTGAGTGAATACATAGGGCTTACTTGCTGACAAGTTTAGAAACAATCGTTCCTTTTACGAAGCAATGCCTCTACTGGCGGCATATGCCTTAGGTACAAAGGTTTTCGGGATCATAGTTACAGGATTATGGAAAATTGAATTATACAATGAAGCATGATAACAGGTATATTTTGTTGTTTATGGATAATGCAACATGTCATCCTCGTGAAGATTGCTCTCGCATAAAATTAGTGTTTTTTCCGCCCAATACCACAAGCATTACTGAACCGACGGATCAGGGTGTTAGTCAGTACAGGAATTGACAAATAACATAACTGTTTTGGATGCTGTAAGATAGATATCGAGTCCTTATGAGAAAATATCAAACTCCTGTATTCAAAACGCATTCAAAGAAGCTGGTTTTATTGTACATGAAGAACTCAATGATAATCCTATTGAAACAGGGATGCAAGACATTACCTTGCACACTGTGAAAGAATTGTTGACAGAAACTGGATACTCTAATTTAACTGCCGAAGAATGTGTTTGTATTGACAATGAACTGGTGATAGAAGAAGGGCAAAAATCTGTGGATGAAATCATTAAAATGATGACTAATGAAATTATTGAAAGTGAAGAAGAAATTGAAATTGGTCCAGTCGTAGAAAACATAATATAAACATTTGGCGAAGCTATAATGAAAATCTGTCAATTAGAAGATTTTGTAATGAGTGTTATTAGCCCCCAAATGTGTCACAGCTTGTTACAATTAAAAACAATAACTGAAACTAAAGCAAGTACTAAAACTAATCTTTTAAAACTGAAGTCAATGCTAGATTTCTTCAAGTCTATTTGATTCTCTTTCATTTTTATGTAGGCCTAATGTGCATATTTACTAGTAAGTAGAGTAAATGTAAAAATATTGTATAGCTTTCAATAAAGTGCATCTTTCATTCATAGATTTTGTTGACAACTGTAGTTTTAGTGTTTCCTATTAAAAATGTGTTGTTGACTTGGATAAAGCTATGCTGCATTAAAAGGTAAGATTTTTATTTTGCACTGTAGGTTTTAACATTTTTATGTACTGCATCATACGACTGATCAGTAGGAATAACAGTAGGGGATTTTTATAGTTAGAACCTCCCCCCCCCCCCCAACCATAATGCTAAAAATAACTCGGTAAAGTCTATGCAATATTACCTTCATACAGTACACTACTACTGTATCAGCCGGAAAACTGTCTTAGACGGAAAATAATGCTGGTCCCAATAGATTCCAGTCTAAACAGGTTTTACTGTATGTATATGTGTATATATATATATATATCGCAATATGTATTCTTGTGTATTAATAAAGAACTAAGTCAAAATACAAATACAAGAATTATAATTGAATTTACAATTCAAAGCTTTTCGTTGGCTAACAGTACCAACAACATCAGTGGATGATGTTGGTACTGTTAGCCAACGAAAAGCTTTGAATTGTAAATTCAATTTTAATTCTTGTATTTGTATTTTGACTTAGTTCTTTATATATATATATAAATAATACACACACACATACATACATACATATCAATAATTTTATCTCAGTAAAAAGTATTTACTAATATTTTAAATTATTGTTACTAATATCACTTGGCAAAAAACCCCATTACTTACTGATATTTTCCAGCAGACGCATTTCAGACTATATCAGTGCATTCTTCAATGCTGTGAGTCATGGACAAGACTGTTGCTCAGGTGAATGGCTACCTAGACAGAACACACACCAACATAGACACAAACCTAAACGTTCTTCATTACATAAAAAAAGCAATGAACTAAATACGACAGAAAACTACGAGTTATACAAACACCACAAAAACCATGGTGTTCATACACAACACATTCTTAACGACAAAACACACTCAAAATCAAATACTATGAATAATTATGAACACATAATTAACAAATACTTTATGAACAATATCACACTACAAAACGCTAATACACAGCCCTACAATGTTACATCACACCTGAGCAACAGCAAGTTTTGATCAATGTACTGATCTAGTGTGAAACAAGTCTGCTGAAAAATATCAGTAAATAATGTTTTATTTAGCAAGTGTTATCAATAGAAATATTTTTAAATACCTCAAAATTTATAAATACAAATTTTTTAATCAAATAGCGTTTCGAAACAATCGTTCTCAGAGTCTTTGCTTCGTAAAAGGAACAATTGTTTCGAAACGCTTCAGCAAGTAAGCCCTATGTATTAACTTAGTTAAGTATTTTTTATTATAGTTTAATCAGTGAATTCAAGATGATTACATCAAGCAACAATATTACTTTTATCGATAAAATTAACATTAACTTACAGAGGTAATATAGGCCTACATTTTAAAAATTGTGTTTAAGACACTCATGAACTAGGATGAAATTGATTGTGTGGATAAACTAACAATTTGTAAAATTGACTGCAACACTAGTATTGATTGCTAGTAGACAAGATAAAGAGAAATTAGCTAGTTATACGGAAGATCATCCAAGTGTTAATATTACAATGTAGTGTATTTGATGATAGTTTTTTTCTTATATAATCATGCTGTCTTAGGAATGAATGATAACATAATGCTTCATAGAGAGAAATAAGAAACAAAAAAAAGAGTTTATCCAATTAAGTAATTGTTTGTTTAAATTTAACAAATTAATGACTTAATACCAAACTGATAATATAATATTTATGTACAATTCACTTGTCAAAAAGGACTGTTTACTAATATTTCACAGCAAAATATACTTTTAATAGGAAAATGATTTTGGTTTAATAATTTAGTTATAACTAATTTTCAATAATAAATATTCAACTAGACCATGGGTTCCCAAACCTTTTGCTACCACACACCCCCTATTGAAATGAAAGGCTTCTGCGCTCCCTGCACTTTACACTATAAATAAATTAATCACTTAAACAATAGTTTGTGACTATCCGAACTTTAAATTTTGTAAATTTGTTAAAGTTACTGAGACAGAACGTTTTCGATCGCTATGTGGCGATCTTCATCAGTGTCTTCGTAATGACTACATTTATTGTAAATAAATTATATGGGCATATGAAAAAGAAACAAATATTATATATATTGAAAACAGTTTATTTATTTATACATACTTTCAGAGGAAACATGATATAACATTTGAAGTTTTAATTTCTAAGGTAAAGTTTAAGTTATAAAAAAAATCTATTAGAGAGATGGATGAGCTTGCATTTATTTTACTCCCATGCTTATTTGAGGTCTTATTTGATTAAGGGCACAAGGCAAGTCATTAGCAACATCAAATTTGTTCCTATATTTTATTTTCATTGCAACAAGTGCTGAAAATGTTTTTTCGCACAAGTAGGTGCTTGAAAAAGGCAAGTATGATCGAACAGTTGCCTGCGATACTCTGGTACACACTTTTAAGTGTTTATCTAAAATGAAGATTTGTTATTTTGTCAAAATCATATTTGGCCAAGGTATCATTTTGTCTAAATATTTCATTTAAATTTTCTTAACATCATGGCCAATAACTTAAATTATAACTAAATGAGAATTTATATTATTATTTTCCAACTGGCCTTGTGCCCCCTGACTTGCTTTCATGCCCATAGTTTGGAGACCTATGACCTTTATTTGAAACAAACTAGGATTTACTTATTACATACACTTTGATACTACTTGTGATCAGACCTTTTGTCAACTAAAGGTTGTCAAATTGTTAACTTACACTTGGAGAAAACGTTTTCGTCTTACGACTTCTTCAGCCTCGTCAATAGGCGAGGCCTATAAAACTAGGATTTATATTTTACAAATTTCTTGAAATTTTACGCACATATATAATATATTCAAAGTCTTATATAGTACTCATTAAACATAATTTAATTAATTAAAATTATGTTTTTGTTACATCAACAAATTTAAATTTTGAATATGGTACATTTTGAATATGATATGGAATATAAACGTTTACACCACATTGAATAATTTTGCTAATTCTCGTGAAGTATTAATATTAAGAGATTAAACGATTTAAACTAAATATTTGTGGATAACAATTTTGTGTTCCCAACTTATATGTAAGTATAATTGTACAAAATCTTAATTCATCACCTAATTTAATTTGAGTAACTATTGGTTTTATTATTTTTTTCGTTTAATACCATAATCTTTTGGAAATATGACAAGACAATGTAGATCTAAATCAGAGCAGAAGGTATTTCATATAGAAATCTTTCCGTATAAAATAAAAATTTGCACATTTTCAACATATTCTACTGACTTGAAATAAGTCAAGCCGTTTATTGATTTTATGACAGTAGTGCTCCCTAGTGGTCGTTTCACTCAGCTGCTCGCCAGTATCGTGCTAGCATTAGTGTAGGATTGTAACGTTTTGAATTTGTCTGGTTTGCGTTTTTACCGAAAGGTTATCAAGTGCGTCAAAATGATTTTAACTGCGCTTTGTTGATAATGTTAACAAATTTCTTTCAATTTATATTTCAACATAAGTTATAAATATTTTGCATATTTAGATTTTTTATTGTGTTGTTTGTTTGGTTTATAATTAATTTTTATAACCTTAATTAAGGTTATGTTTTCACCCGGCTACTGAGTACAAGTTTTCTATCAGTACCATATTTTTGTTATTATGTATTAGACATAATACAGTTTTAATTGAGCATGCAGTAATTATTGGTAAAGACACCTTTTACCGAAATACCAATTTATTGTTGTTTATTGCGACTGATGTGTTTAATTTATAAAAGTATTTGACAACACTGTTAGCTTCACTTTACTCGTCGGTTTTGGAATATACATATCTTTTTTAAAAGGTAAGTTAATAATTAAATAATTAACCTTTTTGTATTCGACAGTGTGTACATTTATACAATTTTAAAGCTTTTGATTAACGTAAATAATTTTTTTCTTTAGGTAACGTTTCAAATTTATTCATAATTTTTTATTTTGGTATCAGCAAATATTAATAAACAAATAACCTCACATTGAAAATATTTCGAGGTTAAGTCTACTTGAAAAATATATTTCATAAACATTCCTGCAATAATACATATATTTTAAAAACAAAATTTTGCCTTTTTAAAATTCATTTTTACGAGTTTAATTGATTTTTGCGGCATATCAATCCGGCAATGCTAGTTTATTGTCTTTACAAACAGATACGCTGAAGCAATATTTTTTAAAATTTTATATGGACTGAAGTTTTAAAGAGTTGGATTTTATAACTGGGCTAATATTTGTGAATAGCAACTGCCCACTGTTAGACATATTCTATTTCTAAAGGCATAACCGGTTTACAGTTAGGTGGTTTGAGAGCAGGAGAGACCTTGAAAACACTCAACGTTCCTACCCTTCGTAGTTTACCCTGCTTTTAATTTTATTACTGCATTAATCTGCAAGAGCTTTGAACTATTTTCTCACACATTTTTGGGTTAATGATTTAAAAAACTATTTTGTTCAACTGATTTTTTTGGGTTCGATAGTAAAAAAAATGTTTTAATAGATGCTACTTTCTGATAACAGAAAATAAATCATCGTGTATAAGAGAAATGTGCATTCAAAAGGTCCCCACCTGATTCTATTAATTATATATTTCTTGAAGCACAGGATTTGTTAAATCTATTATTTAATATTTACTTCAGCTTTTACAACTAGGCTATTATTATTTGAAGTCTAGGAATTTACAAATTTACTTTACTATTGAAACATTTGGATAGTTTAAAATTAAAGCTAATAAAAATTGATGAAGGAATTATGAAAATTATCCATTAACAAAAAATTCAACCATTTTCCTTTAGGTTTTTTTAAAAAATACAAAAATTGAAAATAGATTAGACACAAAAAAACCTGAGAACCTGATAGAGTAATTTTAATTAAAATAAGTTTCAAGCCTACTATTATTTTTGCTTCAAAGGATAGGAAATGGCTATAGTTATAGTTAGGATTAAGATAGCACAGGAAACCCTAAGGCAGATGGTTTAGGGGAATCATAGCATGGAGTGTGCAGGATCACGCCGTAATCTTTATCAGGATCATAAAGAAGTATCTGCCCGTTACTCCTTATTGTAAGGTTGAAAAGAAAAGGCAGGCATATGAAATTAAGTAGAACTAAAGAAAGAAAATATACCTCCTTGGTAAAAAAATCGAGGTAAAATACCGGGGTGACTACTTCCATCCAATAGTTACATTATTATTTAAAAATAGTTTGAGATAATTGGTTTCAATTCAATAAATTCAATCAAAAAATTTAAATTAACATTTAAAATTAATTTTAAATTTAAATTAGTAAATTTAATTATTATTGGGCACTGAAACACTTGTAAATATTTTACAAACCTGCCTATATAAGTAAGTAGCACTTACTTATATTTGTTGGGGACGGCCGTTTCGGGAGATGTGTCCCGTTGGAAGGATAATTATTTTATTAATATCTTTTCATCCCTTAAAAAAATTGTTTACGCTACAGCCTCAGTTTGATATAAAAGGAAAATAAAACTACAGAAATAAACTCATAATATATTAAATGTTTATTTTGCTCGGAATTTAATTGTTTTTAAAGTAAAAATTGCTCGTGTTTTCGATTACAGGCTATGTATATTTTGACTATAAAATCAGTTAATAAATTTATATATTCAATGTTTTCCAAATTTGAAGACAATAGGACATTTATAGCATCGAGTAAAGACAACATATTCAGTTTTATGAAATTCCTATTTTGTATTTTGTACTAATTAAGTTTTGATGTTGTTGAAGGTATGATTAAAATAGCTGATTGAGATTTTGTATAAGAGCAGTTTATTTTTAAAGCAAATTTAGTTTTGGATGTTTTTGTTATATCTAAAATGAATTATGGAAAACTACTTGAATATTTTGTAAATTGAAATGTTATTCTTATAAAATGAGATTTAATTATTTTTTTATAATTTTCCAACTGAACTCATTTCAACATTCCGTTCCTCATCCCTACAGTAACGGAGCTTACGTACGCTAGAGTGTCTTTCAATGGCCCATATCGCGTAGCAAAGCTATTGCTTAAAAATGTCAAGGTTACGTTCATGCGAACTAAGCCGGGTTTCCGCCGGAGTTAAGACAGATTTTGTGTCAGAAAATATTTTTGTGTTCCACCCAAAATCGATAAAGATTAAACAACATGAAGAATCGATAAAAATATTTGTCTTCGACAAAGGATATTATTCGGAGTTGCAGACATTTCGCCGCTACCGACCCCCTACCCTTCCACTTATCCCGACAACTTGGCTGCTACCTACTCCCTTTATAGTTCGTGAACGTGCAAACTTTTAAAGTTCTCTCTGTGAGTTAAAGTTTAGTTTCTAGTTAGATCAATGAGCGCTTTCATATAGTACTTGAGAGAACAGGTTGTAATGCTGATAGCACTAATCTGAGAAAGGCCTATTCTTTTTCTCAATGGTCACGTGGGAGCTTCTTTAGAATGATGAGTTCAATGCAATCATCGAAAGTCAACGGTAATGTAAGGGGTTTTCTCTACAGGAGTAGCAAAGGGGTGAATTGGGGTAAATATGGCAGAAGTTAGCAATTGGTTTTGAAAATATCATCACTCAAGGGTTTTTGAGGGCTCTTAGTCTAAAACCTTCATGGAAAGTAACAAGGATGCAAGAGTGTGGCACAACGCGAGTACCAAACGGGTGAATTGGGGTAAAAATATTAGAAGTAAAAAATACGTACAAAATGTCCACTCAGGAGTTTTTGAGGTACTGAGTCCAGTACCGTAATCGACAGCCAACGGGGATGCTCTGATGTGGCTTATGCTAGTAGCAAAGGGCGAATTAGGGTAACAAATGTCAGAAACAAAAAAAAAGTTAGAAAATGTTAACTCGAGGGTTTTTAATAGTGTAAATACAATATCGCTATAGAAAGTCTACGAGGATGCACGACTGTGACTACGGGGGTGGCAAATTAGTGAATTAAAAGTAGTGAACGCTTGGGATCAAAATTTGCACGGCTTCAAGGACAAAAACCAAAAAAATAGTGGTTGGTTTAGAAATTGGGGAGGAATTGAAAGTAAATAAGGCACAGATTCAAAGTAAATTAAGAAATGTAACCTTACAGATTTATAGATAAAGTAGAAGAGTGGCTCAGGCGCAGATAAAACCAAATCAACGTCTCACATACTTTAACTAGAAATGGAATTATTATTCTTTGTAATATGTTAAATAAATAACTTAGGCTAATATGAGGTTCCCCACTTGCTAAAAACGCAGTGTCACTACAAGTTTTACCTACACTGGAATAGAGTGTCTATAAGTAAAGTCCAATCTTGCAGTTTTAGTCCCTATCATCACAATCAAAATTTCAAAATCCCTTCCGGCCATTTTTAAAAAAATATTCAAACTCCTCTCCGATATTAGTTCATCAGACAATAGACCATGGTCATCTTTATTCAAAATTTTCAACAACCCAGTCCCACTATAAACAGATCTTGCTTTTTACGATGGTCCTACCTAACACAGGTTCTGCAAGCACATTCTCCAGCTCGTCATCTGAACCGCGAATGCTCTCCACCACTTTGCGCCGTCAATAAAAGTCGTACAAACTTAAAACGACTACAAACAAAATATCGTCGACCAAAAATGATGCTTACAAATTTTTGGAACATTTGTAAACCTGGTTTTTTGTGAAAAGTAGGAGTGTTTCGTCGGAAAAATCATTTGTTTGTTTTAAAAAATCGGTATGTTATGGCACTGGGAGTAAAAAGACATTTTATTAAATTTGGCCATGTAGCTATTTTTTATATCAAACTAAACTACATAAACTTTCACGTTGAGGAAATTTGGTTTACTGGAGGCTCACTTTTGAAATAAAACCATTTACCGATTTAACATAAATAAAAGTATCGAAGGAAAAAATAATTTTATTGTTTAGAAATACTGTTTCTGCTGCTGAAATTCCTAATGAGTAGAATTACCAGCATGTAATAAAACTTAATTCCCTGTAAGATAAATAGAGATTTTTATACTAATTAATCTTAGCTTATAACGTATCTGATTAAACATAAATTTACTATATTCAGTAAAGCTTATTATATTATATAGCATATTAGTTAAATTCTTGAATTTTGTAGTCCATTCCGTTCGGTGAATCTTATTAATCACTTAAACAACAGTTTATGACTATCCTAACTTTAAATTTTGTAAATTTGATAAAACTTCTGAGTGTCTTTTGAGTGTCTTCTGACAAGACACTGAAGAAGATCGGCACACAGCGATCGAAAACGTTCTGTTTCAGTAAGTTTTAACAAATTTACAAAATTTAAAGTTCGGATAGTCATAAACTATTGTTTAAGTGATTAATATTAGTTAATGTAGTTATGCTTTCACCCAATTATAGAATTATCAACAAATACATTATTTGCGTTTTTCACTGGATTTGAGAAGTGGGAAATTCACATCGACTGTATAACAGAGAAAGTAGTTAAATAATAAGATTCATCTTTCAGTAAGCTAACGGCAGGAGCAAATGACTTTGAAGACTAGAAATGTTTACAACTTCCGCTAGTAAAAATGAAACTGAAACGGTACCAGGGACAAGGTATAATGTAGTTTAGTTTTGCATGAACTGCGGCCGTATGCCCGTGAATTGGTATTTGAAACCAGTGGAAAAGCCACTTGAATATGCGGGAAATGGACATTCTATCTGTACTCATCTTAAGTTTATTATGTTACAATTGTTGTTTTTTAAAAGAATATAAAATGCGCATTAGGTTTATAGAGTTTGTGTACGCGCTCCCTCTACCACAATGACTAGTGCTAAGTGTGGTACCTCTTCACATGTCCAGTGCAGGAATAGGAAAACGCTGAAATTGTTTTGGGACGTGGATTGGAAGAAATAAAATACAAGATAAAAATGCTTAAATACATTTCATGACAAAAGCAGAACTGGGGGATTTTTATCCACATGACCACTCGTACACCCTACTTTCATATTTAGTAAAATTCATTAAAATATTTGTTTTCTTTCAAAGTTTTTGGAAGGGGCTTTAACCCCACCCCCCTACCGATGGACACGTCCCTGCTCTAGTAAATAGTTAAATTTCCTCTCAACGTGAGGAATTCTACCCCTCTATCAGTTTATTTGAGTTAGCTTTCATGTTTTCTTTCAAAGTTTCTGGAAGGAGCTTTAACCCCCCTCTACCGATGGATACGTCCCTGCTCTAGTTAATAGTTACATTTCCTCTCAACGTGAGGAATTCTACCACTCTATCAGTTTATTTGAGTTAGCTTTCATGTTATCTTTCAACGTTTCTGGAAGGGGCTTTAACCCCCTCCCCTACCGATGGACACGTCCCTGCTCTAGTGAATAGTTAAATTTCCTCTCAACGTGAGGAATTCTACCCCTCTATCAGTTTATTTGAGTTAGCTTTCATGTTATCTTTCAACGTTTCTGGAAGGGGCTTTAACCCCCTCCCCTACCGATGGACACGTCCCTGCTCTAGTGAATAGTTAAATTTCCTCTCAACGTGAGGAATTCTACCCCTCTATCAGTTTATTTGAGTTAGCTTTCATGTTATCTTTCAACGTTTCTGGAAGGGGCTTTAACCCCCTCCCCTACCGATGGACACGTCCCTGCTCTAGTGAATAGTTAAATTTCCTCTCAACTTGAGGAATTCTACCCCTCTATCAGTTTATTTGAGTTAGCTTTCATGTTATCTTTCAACGTTTCTGGAAGGAGCTTTAACCCCCCTCTACCGATGGATACGTCCCTGCTCTAGTGAATAGTTAAATTTCCTCTCAACGTGAGGAATTCTACCCCTCTATCAGTTAATTTGAGTTAGCTTTCATGTTTTGTTTCAAAGTTTCTGGAAGGGGCTTTAACGTTAATGCCTACCTCTAATTCTACCCCTCTATCAGTTTATTTGAGTTAGCTTTCATGTTTTGTTTCAAAGTTTCTGGAAGGGGCTTTAACGTTAACGCCTACCTCTAATTCTACCCCTCTATCAGTTTATTTGAGTTAGCTTTTATGTTTTGTTTCAAAGTTTCTGGAAGGGTCTTTAACGTTAATGCCTACCTCTAATTCTACCCTCTATCAGTTTATTTGAGTTAGCTTTCATGTTATCTTTCAACGTTTCTGGAAGGGGCTTTAACCCCCCCCCCTACCGATGGATACGTCCCTGCTCTAGTAAATAGTTAAATTTCCTCTCAACGTGAGGAATTCTACCCCTCTATCAGTTTATTTGAGTTAGCTTTCATGTTATCTTTCAACGTTTCTGGAAGGGGCTTTAACCCCCCCCCCCCCCACCGATGGACACGTCCCTGCTCTAGTGAATAGTTAAATTTCCTCTCAACGTGAGGAATTCTACCCCTCTATCAGTTTATTTGAGTTAGCTTTCATGTTATCTTTCAACGTTTCTGGAAGGAGCTTTAACCCCCCTCTACCGATGGATACGTCCCTGCTCTAGTGAATAGTTAAATTTCCTCTCAACGTGAGGAATTCTACCCCTCTATCAGTTAATTTGAGTTAGCTTTCATGTTTTGTTTCAAAGTTTCTGGAAGGGGCTTTAACGTTAATGCCTACCTCTAATTCTACCCCTCTATCAGTTTATTTGAGTTAGCTTTCATGTTTTGTTTCAAAGTTTCTGGAAGGGGCTTTAACGTTAACGCCTACCTCTAATTCTACCCCTCTATCAGTTTATTTGAGTTAGCTTTTATGTTTTGTTTCAAAGTTTCTGGAAGGGTCTTTAACGTTAATGCCTACCTCTAATTCTACCCTCTATCAGTTTATTTGAGTTAGCTTTCATGTTATCTTTCAAAGTTTCTGGAAGGGGCTTTAACCCCCCCCCTACCGATGGATACGTCCCTGCTCTAGTAAATAGTTAAATTTCCTTTCAACGTGAGGAATTCTACCCATCTATCAGTTTATTTGAGTTAGCTTTCATGTTATGTTTCAACGTTTCTGGAAGGGGCTTTAACCCCACCCCCCCTACCGATGGATACGTCCCTGCTCTAGTAAATAGTTAAATTTCCTCTCAACGTGAGGAATTCTACCCATCTATCAGTTTATTTGAGTTAGCTTTCATGTTATGTTTCAACGTTTCTGGAAGGGGCTTTAACCCCCCCCCTACCGATGGATACGTCCCTGCTCTAGTAAATAGTTAAATTTCCTCTCAACGTGAGGAATTCTACCCCTCTATCAGTTTATTTGAGTTAGCTTTCATGTTTTGTTTCAAAGTGTCTGGAAGGGGCTTTAACGTTAATGCCTACCTCTAATTCTACCCCTCTATCAGTTTATTTGAGTTAGCTTTCATGTTTTGTTTCAAAGTGTCTGGAAGGGGCTTTAACGTTAATGCCTACCTCTAATTCTACCCCTCTATCAGTTTATTTGAGTTAGCTTTCATGTTTTGTTTCAAAGTTTCTGGAAGGGGCTTTAACGTTAATGCCTACCTCTAATTCTACCCCTCTATCAGTTTATTTGAGTTAGCTTTCATGTTATGTTTCAACGTTTCTGGAAGGGGCTTTAACCCCCCCCCCCTACCGATGGATACGTCCCTGCTCTAGTAAATAGTTAAATTTCCTCTCAACGTGAGGAATTCTACCCCTCTATCAGTTTATTTGACTTCGCTTTCATGTGTTCTTTCAACGTTTCTGGAAGGGGCTTTAACCCCCCCCCCCTACCGATGGATACGTCCCTGCTCTAGTGAATAGTTAAATTTCCTCTCAACGTGAGGAATTCTACCCCTCTATCACTTTATTTGAGTTAGCTTTCATGTTATCTTTCAACGTTTCTGGAAGGGGCTTTAACCCCCCCCCACCGATGGATACGTCCTTGCTCTAGTGAATAGTTAAATTTCCTCTCAACGTGAGGAATTCTACCCCTCTATCAGTTTATTTGAGTTAGCTTTCATGTTATCTTTCAACGTTTCAGGAAGGGGCTTTAACCCCCTCCCCCCTACCGATGAATACGTCCCGGCTCTAGTGAATAGTTAAATTTCCTCTCAACGTGAGGAATTCTACCCCTCTATCAGTTTGAGTTAGCTTTCATGTTATCTTTAACGTTTTCGATCGTTTTGATATTAGGTGCGCATTGTTAAGGGCCACAAACATGTATCAAACAGTTTAAATTAAATTAATAATTTAAATCATTATACGTTCAGAAAATTCTGATTCCAATGTCAGATCACCATGGACCTGAAGTTCAAAATAAGCTACTTTTCACAAGAAAAGGATTTTTCAAAATGTATTAGAAATTAATTTAGCCCAAATGAGTAGATACGAAAAAAAATACTAAGCTTCAATAACGAAGTAGAAATATCTAAAATTGTAACTTTATATCTTTTTTTTTACATCAAGTGCATTAATTTTACGTTCATAGTTTTTTGTAAATGTAAAGGTCAAACATTTATTACACAATAATGAATCAATTACTGAAATAAGTACATTTGTTTTGAAAAGCTATTTGCCATTTTCACTTTGGACTGGAGGGGAATGAGCTCAAAGACTTCTGGATAGTAGAGTAGATCTCAATTAGGTATGTTTTTTATATTACCCCTGTCCTTGACATGTGTCGAGGGAGCCTACATTTCAAAATCTGGAATATTTCTGTAACGTTTGACTTATAGAAAATTAGATAGTGTAATTTAATAGAAAATTAGTTGTATAATATATTGAATAAATGTAATGTATGAGTTCTAAAAAAAGGGTGTGGAGTTTAAAAGGGTTTTTACCAACTTTCATTATATATTTGAGGAAATTAGGCGGGAGATAATTTACAGTAGGAAAAATATGTGTTTCCCACCATAAAATATGTCTAAAATATTAGCTCTGTAGTTCATTGTAATTTCTGTTTAACAATTCGTAATTCTTTTTTATATATGAAGCTGAAAATCATAAAATTGTGTGTCGCTATCTAAGGAGAGCTAAGCCATATTATATATAAACATCAGGTAAGACTAATCTCTTCTTGTGCAGGGGATGGTATAGAGATAATGGTTTATTTAGGAAAACCTCAGTAAAGTATATACATGCTTATTGGTGTGGTTTTAGAGAGTTATCTACGCCTATCTCCCATGACAAGTTAAGACCTTTCAGGCACAATCTTCGGGGCTTCCATTTTTTCCCCATAAAATGTGTATGTCTTACACATTTTGTTACATGACGTGGAATTATATTTACAAATTTAAATAACGTTTAAAATTTGCACATTTAGAGAAAGGAGATAGTGTAATACATTAAAAATATTGTTTCCACTATAAAATATTTCTAGATTTTCAATATTTACAAACTTTTGCCCAGATCTAACTTTGTAACCTGCATCTAAAGAAGGATGATGTTCCTCGGTATAGCCTATACAACAAGCATTAGATACTGGCAGTTAAATGACCACCAGCACAGATGCATGACAGTAAAATATGATGTCGATACATACTAAATGTTGCTTGACGTAAAGTAAAAAGAGAGAGTTGGAGAGAGAGAGATACAAATAACTCTCTACGTTTTTTAAAAAATGCAGAGGTAATATATATCCAAAACAATAATAATAAGTATGTCTTGTGGTAAGTAATATATTAAACCGGTTATTATGTGGTCAGTATATTCAGGTTTTTAAATATTGTCAGGAACTATGAAATTTAGTTCTGCCTCGGATAAAAATTACGTATATAAAGATTATTTAGTTAAGAATTCGTGCTGCTTGCCCAAGCACGTCGGCCTAGATTGTTCTCACTTCTAGTTTGGAATAATATCTTTTATTGCTTACAACACACCATTCATACAAATAAGGTGCGTTTATTGAAATCTACTTCTAGTTTTCCTTCGAAATACCTTATATACTTCCTACATTTTTCAAACAAAAATATACTTTAGCGACAAAGATCGTGTAATTAATCCAGGAAAAGATGTCTCTTAGTTGCGAAGAGTAGTGACCATGAAGAGATTAAGAAACTATAAACATATACTTAGGTTTGCAGCTTCAACCCAAGAAGGCATCACATAAAGCGCAACCTAAAAATCAAAGTATGTTAGTTAGAATACAGAAAATATATACTGTTTTTATTAGAGTCGAATGAGTGGAAATGCAATGAACACGAGGAAACTGAATATGTTCAATAATATCAAGTTAAGCCAAAGCAGCAGACATAAAATTGATAAGCGAGAAGAAATTTTAATTAATTATGTAATTTTAATTGACATAAAATTAAATCTACAGGAAAGAGTTAATATTCAAATATAATTTAATATGATATATAATTTATATAATATATAATTTAATATAATTTTATATAATCAAATATAAGTTGATATCACTCCTTAATGGTGTTGACTTCGTTGAAGAAATATTTAAGAGTAAGTAAATAAACAGAATAATCAACTAATTATAGATTTTGTACCATGTAAACATATTGTATTACCGGAGCGATGAATAAAAAGGCTAGAGCCAAAGAAGTGAAATGTATATAAACAAGGAACAAGCCATTAATATGATTTTAGAGAGAGATAAAAAGCTACCGGAAGTATAAAGATATTAAAGAACGAAGTTACATACAGCTGGCAAGCAGATGGATTCCCCAACTGGGAGAACGGATTTTCCTAATGATAATAACGATGTCATTGCAGTGTACAGTACTGAAATTAGGGATACAGTATGACAATCACTGTATGATTGTGATGCTTCGACGTCGCAAACATAATCTACAAGGCTGTTGAAGGTGTCGCTAAGTGATGATTCGGAGATTGTGTAGACTTTTTACATAACTTGAAAATTATTTCATAAAATAATTTTTTTTCTTCTAATTAAAAATGAACTGTATGTGGCTTTTAATACAGGACTGCATTTAGTTATATTTATATCCTTCTTTCTTCGTTTATACATAATTTGTTTTCTCCCATTTTTTCTTACAATTGTATTTCTCTTTTAGTTCTTATTACAATTGCAATACGCCCCTGTTGTAAATAAATATGAACTGTATTATTTTATAGGAACTATATTTTATTCTTTGGGTTTTCGTCAAACAAAATGAAAAAAAACAATATACTATAAAAAACAAGTAATATTATTTAAAAAAAAATTAATTCCTACTTAAATTAACAAAGAAAGTTTTTATTTGAGTTTCTTTTTATTTTATCGTAGGCCTATATACATATGTCTGAATAACAATATTAAGGGGCAAAATAGAAAATGATTTTTTTTCAATTTTCCATTTTACTTTCGGTGTATGGTGTTGGACTATTATTTTTGTTACTATTTAAACGCTTTCTTTTTTTCGTCGCATGTATTGTGTTGTAGTTCTTTTCGCTTTCCTTTTGCATTGTCCATTTGTGAAGCAAGGTTCGATACCGTTAATGTAGGTTATACAAAATGTATTTGATCTTGATTGGATGAATAAAAACATATTTTAATAACGATTGAAAATTCGTATAAGATATTTATCAGAAGAGTGTGAGCTAATAGAAGGAAATAAAAAAATACGCTGAGAGACTGGCAGGCTGGAGGGAAATCAGAATAAACGTTGCATTAGCTGGAGAATATATATATATATATATATATATATATGTGTGTGTGTGTGTGTGTGTGTGTGTGTGTGTGTGTGTGTGTGTGGCTTTCCCCGGACTCGTTTAAAATTGTCATTTCATATGTTAATTTAAAAAAACAGCTAATGATTGATAATTATTATGGAACGTTTGTTTTCTCGTAAGAAGTTATAGGCCCTAATAATTATAGATCAGGCATAGTCTCTGAAATTATACTCCCTCTGTGCAATTCATATAGGCCTTATATACATTCCAAAAAATTTTGTAATTTCTAGAATTCAAAATCCTTATTTTGCAAAACACCTTCTTAGTGTCCGTCTATGTTAGGAAACGAAATGTATTGTGAAAAATTCAAATTTCTACCTTTTATAGTTTCTACTCTACGTTGATTCACAGTCTGTCACTCGTGACAACGGTTCATATATATATATATATATATATATATATATATATATATATATATATAGAGAGAGAGAGAGAGAGAGAGAGAGAGAAAGAGAGAACTAGTAGAGACGTTAAGGGTGGTATACGTTATGGGGGAATAATATGAGATTGAATAATTCTAGTTTCTATCGGGATAAAACATGCCCAACCGTTACACCATTCTATAAAAAAAAATTAAGGGTGAGTAGATGGGATTACGTAGAACTAAAGAAAGATTCCCTGGTACTGGGGATAGAGGAAAGCATGGAATCGCTAGGGTAGGATCACGCACCTGAAGTAAGCCTGCGCTAAACTAGGTTGGAGATAGGAGACAGAAGCTACTACTTGTGTTTATATAGATCGCTGGTTGTTCATTGTTTTGTAAGCGACTGATATCTATACCCAATTAATGGCTTTTCTTCAGCGCCTCCAAGGTTACCCCTTGTGGAGTGGGTCTCCATATTCACACGCGATATATACCAGTATATACTACTACAACGAAGGTACTGCATATACACTTTATTTGAAGTAGGTTTGAGACTTGTAAAAAAATATCGATATTCGATATTATCAGTTAAACTAACAGTGAATATCGATATCTAGATACTATCGTTAAAATCAACCGATACATTGTTACAAAATAATTTCAAAAATTCCGATTTTTTATAAACGAAAATGTAATGTTAGTAAGGTAAGTAAAATCGGTAACCAAATGAAAAAAAATAAAATGTGTAAAATATACAATTTAAAGAAATTAAAATTTACATTTACAAATATATATATTTTTTTCTTTACAAAATTAAATTAATTTTCCCCGAATTTTCTGCCCAGAGAGACCAAGAATATCAGCATATTTGCATGATTGGGGTAGAGTCTGTTCCTTTTGTCGATAAAACCTTCTCAGCTTTCGAGAAAAGGCCTCTGGAGAAACGGATGTTCCAACAACTGACAAATATTTTCTAGCTAATTGAAGTAGGAAGGTGAAATATCATTCCAAATCTTGAATGGATTGTCCCTAAGGTCTGATTGGATACCGTTGCCCCCCACCAACTCTTTCTTTCACCCCGACTCGAATCGAAACCCCTCACCGCTGTGTGATAGAAGTCCCCCTCAGGTGACTTCTATCCTACATACTTAGTATGAATGTATAACATATTCTTACTCAACTTAATATATTTTATCTTAAACATATTTTATAAGAATAACATCTGTTAATAACAGCGCGTAAAACTTTATTAAAATATTTATGTCAAATATATATAATGTCAGGAAAAATATAGCCAATCCATCTCCGATATTTCGATATATCGCTTTACGATGTACCAACCTTAATTTGAAGGAGGCTATGTTTCTATGTTTAACAAATTGTTCATCAATATCCGTGTTTACTTACTTTATCTTTGTTTTAATGTTATCACAAAACAGCAAATAGTGATAGTGACGTTTCAGAAGAGCTAAAATAATGGCAAAACAAACAACACACATCGTTTGATCAGAGAACCAGTGTATCATTGCAAGTGTTGCAGAAGATTTAATTCCGTGGAGTATTTGTAATAATTTGTATAATGCTTGAAATTTGATATAGGCCTATGTTGTTTCATGTTATATACCTTTGCTCTTATATTACTTGTAAACGCAAAATTGTATCTCTTGATAAATGAAACGTCAATAGTTTTTCATTTTGCCTCTTTATATCAAAGACATATACACGTACGCACACCCGCACAATTACACACATTTAACCACACGTACGCGAGCGCGCGCGCACGCACACACACACACACACTCTAGACATTTCATAAAACAGTCCTAAGATGAATCCGTCTAAAATAACTGTCTTATAATAACTTTCTTATATTGCTTTTTCTGGAACATTCTTCCATCATTGACTTTTTCATTTTTAAACAGTTGTTTACTTTCACTTCGACAAATTCTTCTTCTTCTACATTGTAGCCTAATCATATTCGTTATGTAGATGTTTAACAATATTTTGTAAATGAGGGCATGGTGCAAATGTTTAAAATATAGAATGATAATTTTGCCTATTAGAAGAAATTTGTATTTGAACACCGAACAATTTTAACGGCGTTTTTTAAATTTTTTCTGTTGATTTTTCAACATAATTTAATTTTAAATGGAATTTTCATTTTATTCAAACAGTATGGCTTCTTACTTCATGTTAAACAGCGTGTTAAAAAGATACTTTAAAATTGGTCTTTTCTTACCTGAACAATGTTTTCAGTATTTAAATTATAAGTATAAGAGACTTAAGTTGTTTATGCATACAAATAACACAGTCAATAAATTACCTATGTTTACACGTTTACAAAACATATGTTTATATTCTTCACGGAGATGTTATTGCCTGCAGTTTTAAGTAAATACTTATAATAAGAGTAAAGTTTTATAAGTATAAATATCAAAATCTTATTAAAAAAAATAGCAATATGATTCAGGTGGATTAATTAAATTGAGAGATTTGGTACTGCACTTAGGAAACATAGACAATACTCTGACAGTATCCCAGTGTGTAGCGAAAGAAAATTAAAGCTAGTAAACAAGAAATGAAATCTGACGAGAGACAACTAGCGCTTATCCCTTCGACCAATACACCACACAGACTGAACGATATAGCAGATTATCTAAAATTAGGTAGTGAAATATTATCAATGAAGCAAAAATAAATATTGAAATCTGTTAACTATTTCTGGTTGTTCTAGAGCTAAAGTATTGTTTGTTATAAACACAAGAATAATACACAACTCACAATTAAAAATCTTTAATTTCATACGCGTTTCAGTGACGTCATCATCATCCTCATCAGTGATGCCATCACAAACATATAACTTTAATTAACGTTATCACTAATGATAATGATATGAGTCATTGAAACGCGTATGAAATTAAAGTTTTATAGCTGTGAGTTGTGTATATTTCTTGTGTTTGTGACCTTAACTCACAAGCCAGCTCGTATATTGTATGTAGTGTTTGTTAATTGGCGGTGCCTTTCTCCTTCTAATAGTAATTTACGTTTTGTGTCTCTTCATCGCTTGTTCGGAATTTGTCTAATTATTAGAGAGAGTAATTTTCTGGTCGGGTAGCGTAGACTCTTACCATTGAATCGGTGTGAAGCTTCTACCATCGGCTGACCCCGTAAACTAATTGTGGTTTATCGCTCCTTTAATTGATCTTCTTTTTCTTTGTTCCACTTTAGGCCTACCTCTATCTGATTGCTTTGAGTTAGAAATCGACCTTCATTTTCTATATTTATTCCGTTATTTTATTTGTTTACAGGTTTACAATATTCGTCATCATTTACTAGTGTAAATATTATCTAGTAAAGAGTTACAAATAGGTTATTGTTACAAATTATTGTATTACTTGGTTGTCGGTTAACCGCTCTTTTTACACAACACCTGAAGTTAAGATGAACTGTGTTGATTCACCTTATTATAAAATTCTTTTTATTAGCTCACACTCTCCTGGTATATATCTTGTATACATTTTCAATCGTTAATAAAATACGTTTATATTCATCTAATAAAGTTCAAATAAATATTTATTTAACCTATAATGGATAACAATTGATGTAGTTAAAGGTTTTTTCAAATATTTATTCAATGATTAAATTATAAAAATTTGGGGGGTCCATCCGGATTTGAACTGAAAATCTTTATCTTCGAAGTCTAGTGCATTTTGGCACTCCGCCAACTTTCTAACACTTAGAAATTTGTTTCTCGAATATGTATATGCATCCCCTCCATCTGGTTGTCGTTGAAACCTCTATTGTAAAACTATTGCTATTATTATCACAAATAGTAGTCCAGGGTTAAAAAGAATAAAATATAGAAACAAACTGGAAATAAACAAACAATGATAACATTTTTCTTTTTTGACCTCAGTAAGAATTAACCTTAAAAATTTCTATATTACTTGTTTTTGTTTAGGTCTAACTATTTTGTGAAGTAATTATAGTAATGCAAATGTAATTAAGCCTCATGCCTGTTAATAAAGTGCATTCGTAAAGAATAGAAAGGAGTGTTGCAATTGAGGTGGACTGGTGTACAAAATGTTGGAAATAGGCGTTATTAGTATAGAATTCCATCAGTCTGTAATTGAAAATAGGAAAAGTGTACTTGAAAAAGAAACATGTACAGATTTGTATGTAGCAGTCAGCGGATCGAAAATTTAATTACTTCATTAAATAATTGCTGTTTATTAAGTATAATGTAACAAAACAATTATTTTTGTTAATGACGACTATTTTATTTCTCTAAAATTTTGATTTCGCTATACCAAAGGTCATTATTGCCTTCACGTTGTACAGGATAACTCTTTCGCCAGATTAAACGTACGAGGCAAGTTGGATCTAAGACAATACAAATTGTGTAAGATAGCTAGCTCTCCATTGTAGGGTGGAAATGGCTTTATCTGCTTCATTTGGTTAGTGATGGGTTTTTGTTGATGGGTTGACTTTGGTTTTACTGACCTAGAACCGCAAAAGATTGGTTTTATCAACAATATTATCTGATTTTCCTTCAGTTGTTAAAATAAAATTTATTTTACGGTATAATATTTGCTGCAGAGCAGATGTAAGAGAACGCTAGTATTGGCGAAAGAAATAAAAATATTTGTTTTAAAAATATTTTCGCTGCATACATATTTTACAAAAATAATCTTAACAGTTTGTTCCTCTCGCAGGTTTCCCACTTACGCCTATTCGTAACACCTAGCTAGATACATCTAGAGTTGTATAGTTCTTAGTATTCAGTAAACCTTATTTCACACTCACAGAGTTTTTTTTTACTGTTTCGAGTTTTTTCATTCAAATGAAAACATTCGACCTTTGCGATTTCAAATTTTGCAAAATCTTTTCATATTGCACGATATATTATCGTTTATTTGAGATCGCCCGTATTAGCTTTTATAGTTTAGACATTTAGTGAATAGTTTTAAAACATTTAGTGATTTCGCCTTTTAATATAAACACTTTGCAGAGATCATTTCTTAGTTGGCACTTACATTACAAAATGAAGGTATATTCACAAATTTCAAATATATTCTAGGTCTACTTTAGGTTTTACATTAAGGAATCAACCGGTACATCATTTTGTTAGATATAGACATAAGTTAGTAATCGTAAAATAATAAATAATAATAACGACTCGTTTTTATATCTTTATAATGGTATAGAACAGACAGGTTGAGCTTGTAATACTTGCGCCATACCATGTTTAAAAGAGGTAATATAACCAACAAATGCCCAATATTCGTCTAGGTGTAACTTTAGATATTCATTCTAGCAGAATGGGAGCAACAAAAAAGACGTTCTTTGGTACTATCAGGAATAAAGGCAAGGGCCATTCTTTTAGGGTAAAAGAAAAGTGCAATAGCTATTCAGTCACTTAAAATAATGATAAGTTATAAAAGATATATTACATTTTAAAAAAGTTTATAAATTATGTTCGCAAAATGTGCAAAATTTATAGTATTAAAAACCGCTACGAATGAGAGCTGTCATTTTTACAAATTACATAAAACATCAAGTATCTATTGACATCGAGACTAGATATTATTTTCGCATGACATTGATATGAAGGTAAACTTTAAAAACTGACGTCACTTTAGTTTCCTCTTTGCATTTGTTTTTTAATTCAAAACAAGTTACCTATTTCAATTTCATTCGTATACTTTATCATAAGTAAACACTGTAATAGAACTTCCGTTTTGCCTAAATGAGAGCAAATGTTTCTCTGTCAACTTGAGTCGTAACTCGGGATGGACTTTTAAAGTTGACAATGGGACACATCTCCAGAAACGGTCGTCCTCATTTAGACAAAAAGTAGGTGCTACTATAAGCAATTGTTTACTTATGTTAAAGTTTATAAATTTACGGTAGTAATTCAAGGTAAAGACAGAAAAATAATATAAACATTATTATTTTAAGTTTTATTTCTTGGACAACACTGTAAATACTCTGCCTTAAGTCATCATACTTTATGCAGTTAATTCATAGTGGGTTAGATATTATGACCTCAAGACTTGATAAAGCTTCTCTTGCATATATAGGATTTCTTTGTACAATATTATAGTGCTTAGAAACAAATTTTATTAAAAAAACTGGACGATAAAACTTATGACGTACAAAGATCATTTGCTTGTTATTTGCGTGAACGTGGCACAAATAGTCAGATGGTAGCTTGATGTAACCATACAAAAATAATTGCTTCAACATAACTAAAAACATTGTTATTCTCATAGGTTGTGTAAACCTATTTAGTGGCTAATTAGAGTGGATTGTGTATTCCCATACAGTAATTAAAAAGAATGCTATAAATAGTGGTTTGTTAAACCATAACAGATGTAAACAAAATGAGCATTTGCTTCAAGATAGCTTAGTAAGCATTCATACTGCCTAGCAACAAATTTGTGTAAAAGGTTGATCTAAAATCAAGTAGCATTCTTTTTAGAAAAAATTAAATTTTAGAAAAATGGAATTATTTCTCAGAATTTATAGTTTTAATTTTTTTAAATAAGTTTAAAAAATGAAGTTTTCTGTTCAAATTTCGTCACGGAAGTAAGGATTAGATGTGGTCTATTTTAGTTTGAACCTATATAGATTGTGACCTTTAAACGTAAGTACTCCTTTATAAGAATTAACTATTAAAAAACCGTTCAATATTGCAATTTGTGTGTTTACTGTCCAAACGGTGACAATTTCCAATAATCGACTAAAAGTTGTTTTACACCGGACTTGAATTCATTTCTACCATATAATGCAGAGAATGATACATGAAATCATAGTTTTTCCTACATTTGAACGATATTTTAATGTGCAGGATATTTA
Source organism: Prosapia bicincta (assembly GCA_036971475.1). Taxonomy (NCBI): domain Eukaryota; kingdom Metazoa; phylum Arthropoda; class Insecta; order Hemiptera; family Cercopidae; genus Prosapia; species Prosapia bicincta. The sequence continues at coordinate 203,716,747 of JBAIZL010000004.1, forward strand.
TATTATTTTGTTACAACTTCTTCTGAAAGAACACGCTAACTATTCTCCAGCCGCTTTAGGAAATATGGAAACATAGTGATAAAATAATATGTTGTGATATGCAATATGTTGTAGTTAATACAGATATGGTTTTCCTTCGGGTAGGATTCTTGCTTCACTTTCTTCCTATAGCTTGACGCGATTACCTTCCCACAATGCAGCCAGGCTCTCCATTCACCTTAATATTATTTAATAATCACAACGTAGTGTTACTATTCACATAGTAGTTAGTATGTACTATTTAGTATTACAATGTACTCAGGGGAGGTCTAGTACAATAGACTTAATACAATATGTCTAAATGCAATACTGAACCGTAATCCTTATAATATTCTAGTTCAAGGGGTTTTATGACTTAACCTAAATTCTATTTACTATTTACCATCGAGAAAAGTGGATTTAAATGATCATCTCAAACAAAAATAAATCACGAGCTCTTTGTGTATGACGATCCCAGTATAAGTCGGTCCCCAACAAGCCCACTGACCTTTGTGCGACAGCGGTCGGTTGACATTTGCGGCATAAATTCACCGTGAAGCACTTCCAGGCTCGTCAACAACTAAGTTTTTTAACGTGCTTTGGAGTAAATGTCCTTTGTTTAAAAGATGAAGCTTTTTTAACGGCTCAGTTAGTCGTAGCGGTTTTACTATTTTATGTTTGACAAAAACAAAAACCTGATAATATTATCTCTGCTAAACATACTAACCCGGCTACAGTACCGGACAAGAGAAACTTACTATTCATGGCCAAACCGTTAGAAATATACACACATTTTAACACACACACACGCGCGCAACTATTCATGGCCAAACCGTTAGAAATATACAAACATTTTAACACACACACACGCGCGCGCGCGCGCGCGCACACACACACACACACACTCACACCTAATTAGACTATAATTTCTTTACGCTATTTGACATAGTAAACTCTTACCAAAAACCATTAGATACAGTTTCATCTCCCCCATCCTATTCTCAAAATTTGAGTGTCAATAGATAACTCTGAAATTCATCGCATTGTGATCTGAGTTTAGTAATGAGGGACCTCTTCCGAATGGTTGTCCTGACACAGAACCAAAATTTATGTTTCTTTAATCAATCGAATATATACTCAATTTTAAAGATATAGATTTACAACGCATATTAATTGTATTGCTAATTTAATGTAGAACATATTCAGTGGTGTAAAGGTTCACACTCTATTTATATCGGGAAACATCATGGTAATAATATCTAAGGCGTTCTATTTTATTAACTTGTATAAAGATTATGTATTTGAATATTTATTTACCTAAATATTCTACATAGGCGCTGTTTCTTTCTTATTTAATAAGATTGTACAACGTGTGTACTAAAATTTAAAAGAGAATGAAATTAGACATCTTGATACAAGTAGTCGGCACCCTAAGGTCGAACTGAAGGGGCGCCAACAGCAGCTCGTACGAAAAAGGAAAGTTTTTCAGTCAGCGAGCTGGACAGAATTGGAACGAATCGATTTTCCACGGTGCTTTGTAAGCAAACTAATTATTGCCAAACCTCAGAGGCCATTGATCCAAACTTGACCCAAGGAGCAGGGTCCAGTAAGGTGGTCAGTTAGCAGAGCACCACACTAATACAAGGGAAATTATCAAACTGTTCAGAATTTACCTTATATTTGACAGGAGTTTAACCTTTAGCCTTTATACTGAGTTCGTAAATATTAGGTAAATACGGGCTCAGTAAATATGCAAATTATGCATGTGCATGTATTTCCTGATTCAGGGAAGTATGTTGGGTACGATAGAAACGTTTATGTAAATTTAATTTACGTAGATATATTTCCCTCAATGTTTTTAATGGTATTGGTAGATGAGCAAAAATTATATAAAAAAAAAATCAATTTTCTGAAAATATAAATTGTAAGGTTAAAAGTAAATTACTTAAAAAAATAAATGTAAAACAGTAAAATTTGCATTAAAAAAGGGTCTGAAATGATGAAAAGACAAATTAAAAACAAAAAATATAATTTATAAAATCAAGGTTTTTTCAAAATTTATATTTGTATTACACATAATACTATTATATATTGTAATTGCTTTATTTCATGTTTTGTATTATTTAAAATGATTTGAATCAATATAATGATTAAACTTTGCATTGCATTTACTAATCAGACCTTCACCCCCAGTAAGATAGACTTTACTGGGCTCCACACCAGAAGAAACATTAAACGAAAAGATTGTTTGGGGTATCAAAATTTGGATAGGTCATGAAAAATAATAAATAATAACAAATACCAACGACAATCACAGATATTCCATCCGTAAGGGCAAAAAAGATTCTTTGGGAGACTCGATTCCAGCGGACATGAAGTGGTAGGGATCTGAACGAAGAATTTTCAATTTAATTATAAATTATATATTTTTTCCATTCAATAATTAAATTTAAAAAGAAGTAGATTAAACCTCAATATCTAATTGATTAACACCAAGTAGATATTATTCTATACACAATCGTATAGAATAAGATTATTGGTATATTTGTAAAAATAGAACCAATAGTATCTTAGTTTGAAGGTAAAAACAAATTGTCAGTAATAGGTCTAGAGTAATCAATATATAAGTTATAATTCATTAATCTGTATTTATCAGTGGGTTTAAAAGTTGAAATCATTATTTACTATGTAGTTTATTTCACAGATTCTCCTTTTTGTACTACTGGTTGAAAGCTTGATATTAAAGCCCTTGGTTCTAAAAATGTGCCAATAAAGGATAAAGAGAATTTAACTTTTTAAAGGGAAAATTACTTGAAGAATTCTGTTACTGTTTTAACAAGAGTTTAAAAAAAATTCTCACAAGCAGCTGAAATACAAGATCTGATAAAAATGTGATACACTGGTATAATGTTTTGTTTTTTGAAAAAGTAAAAATCTACGCTCCATCGATACGTAAAGATTACTTCCCAGTAAATATATCACGTGAAAGAATCTCCGCGTGGTGACGACCGAGACTTGCTCTCCTCCCCTCAGGACTACGAGCATTAACATTTGTAAGGTTATTTTAATCTATAATTAGTTCCACACTCGCCCAGATGTTCACCCTTGTGGTCCCTGGATTTCTTCACTCCTTTGAGCGAGGACTAAATAGAAGTCGTTTCTTAGTACACGTAACTCAAACTTTTATTAAGGCTACTCAATAGAAACAGTTACATAGGGTTATACAGGCGTATTGTGAATACGTATGTATCCAGTAGGTCTGTGCATTACTTTGTTTAAATAAAAAAAGTATTCTAGGTCTCTGGGCTTAATATTTAAAACTGTGTAAAAAGATGGAACACCAACAATTTTAAGTTTGAAATGAATCTACATCTTTCTCATATTACCGGTGAATATGTTTTTTTTTTCATTTAGATTCATAAAACAAAATAATTTTAAAACGATAAAATAAAGTACAAAACAGTTTTATGCATAGTTATTATCACACACTACAGGCCCAATTCAGATGTCATAAACGTTTATTTGTTTAATATTGGCGTTATTTTTACAAATCAATGCCAAATCGTAATTAGTCCTGGAATTCTTGTTTATTTGAGCATTACAGATATTTATTGAGATAAGCTGACTGAATATCTAGTCAAAAGCTTATGCCTTTAGTACAACGTTTTGGCTGCTGTATGAAAACAATTTTTACATTACATTATAAATAAGCATAAAAATACAAATGTTAATGTTGGTTATATGTTGAAATATTTTTGTTGTTGTATGGTTTATTTTGTTTGGGTGTTTTTATTTGTGTATATTGTTCTTCGCAAAGTTTTGTTGCATTTTTTAATTGTATTTTAAATGAATTATGACACTCACCATATAGGTGGGTTTATTTTATTAAATTTTGAATAAAATATCAGTGACAATTTTTTAGGGAGAGTACTTGTATTTTCGTGCTTATTTATAATGTAATGTAAAAGTTGTTTTCAGGCTTGATAAGGGCAACAAATTATAACTGTATGTAGCAACTGTGGCGTAATGTTTATTTTTAAATAAATAAAGCCTCTAAACCACAACTAACTTTTATTTAAACCTTATGTACATTTCAATTGCACAGCAATCATCTTTAGAGGTATTTAAAAATACAACTAATTGTAAAAATACAAGGAGTTGTATTTTTAAATACCTCTGAGGATGATTGCTGTGCAATTGAAATGTACATAAGGTTTAAATAAAAGTTAGTTGTGGTTTAGAGGCTTTATTTATTTAAAAATAAGCAACAAATTAGTTGCCGAAACGTTGCACTAAATACATAAACTTTTGACTCGATATTCAACCGGCTTATCATTTATTCAGTAATTTAATTTTATTATAAAACGTTGTTTTGTCAGAGATATTACGTATAACAGATTATACTTGCTGTTTTTTTCTTCTCAATATAGCTAGCTTCCTAACTCTAACATTGTTTTAAAGGTAGTAATAATTGATTTATTCATTTCCTTTTTTTAACAACGTTGAAATCAACCTTTTAATAACAAAGATTTTTTATCCAACGTTTTTATCAAATTTCCTTTTAATTTGAAAAATCAACACTTCTATATTTAAAAAAACCTATCAATACGTTTTTAACCACAGAACATGAAATTAATTAGGGGGAAATATTGATGGTTTCCGTTTATCGAACCATTCCTTGGCAAGTATGTATTGAAATGATTGTCTTGTATTCACTTTGTTTGGAATTAACTTGTACGTTGATACAATGTATTTATGAAACCTGTAGCTTAAATGCACTAATATACAAAATAAATATGACCTTCAAGAGAAACAATCAAACCAGAAATTAAGCACGTTTCTATGTTTTCTATATACAAATTTTGATAAACGTATTTAGAAAACAGTATTTTCAAATTCAGTTTACATCTTGAGGAAATCAATCGTTCAAGTAAAATCTTCTTTATAAAAATATATCTTGTGTTCAAATTTCATTACGAAATATTGTTCATTGTGTTCTTTATCCAAGATGAAATAGTTTCGTTTTAAAATAAAAGTACGCCTTTGAAAACCGTAAAAACAAGGTGGTTATCCACAGAAACGTATACCTGGTAATGCAGAACGTCCTTAGAAATGCAGTAAAATATTAAATCTTGGTTCGGACGCCATAGAAATTAAAATTTTATGTATAACAAAAAATAACAGCAATCAAAAGTTTATAAACTCAAGGCTTCATTATAAAACAGAACACTATGTTAAACTACACGATATAGCTACAAAATATTCAGATACGATAAATTTAATTGTAAACAACAAAACAAAATTTGGTAACATAAGGTAACTTGTAGAAAAATGATATGTCCTCTATTTGTAGATAGGCCTACGTTACATTGCTCTGCAGCACTGAACAAGTGGTTCACATAGGAACGGTTTCCTTGTATTAGCAATATTTATTCTTTCTCAAAACCAAATATATCGTAATCGGATAATTGCAGCTATTATTTAATGCGGAATAAATAAGGAAACCTTGATTTTAAAAGTTTTGAATGTGTTAGAAATATAGATATGTCTTTTTACATGCTCAACAATTCAGGCGTCAGCTCCAAGTCTTATTACTTTTCTATGTTCCAGGAAACATTGTACATCATCAGGTAAAATGTTTTCCTGCAGTATTGATTAAGTCTAGATAACCAATAATCACACATATAAAGTCTAAGTATTAAAGATAGGAGACGTTTAAGCCTAACATACAAATGCTATAAAATTTATGAAAACCAGATATCTTTAAATTTTTAAATTCATGACTATTATACTACATGAAAGTATATAGGCCAAAATAAATAGCTAATTTGAATTTTGTAAATTGAACAATACATATATTGTCTCAAACTGTTTGTAGCGTTTAGTGTATACTTATTATTAAATTCCTTCTATTGGCTCACACTCTCCTGATATATATATATATATATATATATATATATATATATATATATATATAAATATAAAATAAGTTTTCTTGTTTAGTAATTTAAAACAACACAGGTTATTCAAATACAAGAATATTTATTATTTTATATCCAAAGCTTTTTCGTTGGCAAACAGTACCAACATCATCAGGAATGAAAATTACAATAATGTAATTCCTGATGATGTTGGTACTGTTTGCCAACGAAAAGCTTTGGATATAAAATAATAAATATTCTTGTATTTGAATAACCTGTGTTGTTTTAATATATATATATATATATATATATATATATATATATATATATATATATATATATATATATATATATCTTGTACAAATTTTAAATCGTTAATAAAATACGTTTGTATTCATCCATTCACGTTCGAATACATTTTTCTTCGATAATTACAGTTTTTTTCAAATATTTATTCAATAATTAAATTATAAAAAAAGGGAAGTCTAGGCCGGATTCAAACTACGAATCTTCATGTTCAAAGTCTAGTGCTTTTAGCAATGAGCCAAATTTCCCATAGAAGTGTATTTCTTAAAAAAGTATATTAATTTTTCTTTTGCTTCCAACTGATTATCGTCTAAACCTCCATTTTACAACCTAAAATTGTTGCCATGGATAAAATATAAATAATGCCCAAAGATTAAAAATGAATGAAAATAATAAAATAAACAAACTGGATTAACGGTATCGAACCTTGCTTCACCAACTGATAATGCGAAAGGAAAGCGAAAAGAAAATACAACATAATGCAAGCGACTAAAAGAAGCTAGCGTATAAATAGTAACAAACAAAAATAATAGACCAACACCATACATAGAAAGGAAAATGGAAAATCGCAAGGTAATTCGCTTTCTATTTTGCTACCTAATATTGTTACTCCGACATATGTATATACATATTTAAATCAATTGAAATTTTAAAATAAAAGGAAACTAAAATAACATTTTTTGTTGATTTAAGTAGGAATTGACTTGAAAAACAAAATGTTTACGTTACTTGTTTTATAATGGAAAAGCCAGTTGGGCAAATGAAGGAGGGACAGATAAGAATGGACGGTTATTCGCAGACTAGGGTTTATAATTCACTTTTATTGCACTGACTTCAGTTTTTAAAGTCAACGCCATTTCATCCAAAATTGATTAGCCGTCTCCCCTTTACAGACGCCAGACACAGATAAGGGTTTGTCCGCCCCTCGGGTTTTGATGCAATGCAGACAATTCTGTCAGTGTAAGGTTGGCTTTATCCTCATTGCTTCCTCCTTAACCGTAGTTATACAAGTGTATTATTGTAACCAAGTAATCTCGGGTGAACTGATTTTACAAAAAAAACTAAAAATTGGTAAATCAGTAACGAAATCGTAAGTACTAAAAGGTAATGCAACTTTTATATGCTTACAGAAGACAATTTAAGTTTATTTCTGTCGTGATATGAGTCTTCTTATGCTATCATAACTTTATCATAAAGTCTTTTGTTGACTTGCTAGAAAACGGTTGCATCACACTCCTAACTTCAAACACAAGAAAAAAACTTTAAAAAAAAATAGAAAAAATTTTAAAGTAAATTCCTACTTAAATCAACAAAGAAATATTTTATTTGAGTTTCTTTTTATTTTATAATTTCAAATAATATAAATATGTACATACGTATGTCAGAATAACAATATTAAATAGCTAAATAGAAAGCGAATTTTCTTGCAATTTTCCATTTTCTTTCTATATACGGTATTATACTATTATTTTTGTTTGTTACTATTTATTCGCTCACTTTTTTTTTCTTCGCTTGCATTGTGTGTAGTTTCTTCTCGCTTCCCTTTGGCATTGTCCGTTTGTGAAGCAAGGTTCGATACAGTTAAACCAGTTTGTTTATTTTATTATTTTCATTCATTTTTAATCCTTGAGTATTATTTATGATATTTTGTGGTAACCATGGCAACAATTTTAGGTTGTACAATGGAGGTTTTGACTACAATACGATGGAAGCAACAGAAAAATTAATATACTTCTTTGAGAAATACACTTCTAGCTATGGGAAAGTTGGCTCATTGCAAAAAGCGCTAGACTTTGAACATGAAGATTTTCCGTTTGAATCTGGCCTAGACCCTCTATTTTTTTATAATATAATTATTGAATAAATATTTGAAAAACCGTATTAACATCAATTGTCATCCACTATAGGTTTACAAAAATGTATTTGAACTTGATTGGATGAATAAAAACGTATTTGATTAACGGCTGAAAATTTGTACAAGATATAACTTATATCAGGAGAGTGTGAGATAATAGAAGGAATTTAATAGTAATAATAATAAACATATTTTTTAAAATATTCTCACCGTTATCTTGGTGTATAATTAATGATATCGTATTAGCTCAAACCAAATCGAACAATACATTATTTATATAAATACAAACTGTTTTTAGTTAAATTTGTTTAAAGATATTTAACCTCTGTAGTTGTTATTTAAATGAGGAATAAATTAGAAACAATTAAACTTATAGTGGTTTTTAAAGTTATTGCATTGTGTTTGCGTTTAAGGAAACTCCTATTTACTTTCCCTAACAATGGTACAATGCTCAAGATGATTAATTAGTGAATCTGAGCTAGATTTACTGGTAGTTATTTTTCTGTTATTCGTGTCAGGCGGCAGTTACCCATGTACCATTGTGTGAGTAGCGCGACGAGAAATCCCTTCTTGGGGCGGGTGTTTACATTCTGACGATTCTGTGAAAAGATGCGGGCTGTAGTGGAAAAGGGAGGCAAGGATGCCAGTTACGCACGGTCACTAGGTATTTCAGTGGGTTAATTTGAATCGTAAAAACACATTCTCTACAACAATTTTTAATTAACGAGTCATTTTAAATAACTGTTAAACTTAATCTTTAGTTACATACTGAAAATGTATTATTTCACATTTAAAAACTAAGTTTTAATTAGATATATACAAATAGTTTCTTTTAGTAATTTCGAGAGCTACGAAATGTAATTTTAAATCAAGTAATTTTAATAAAAATCTTTAGAGCCAATTTTAAAAAACCGAACCTACTTTTTTTCAATAATCTTAAGCAACAATAAAGATATTAACCAGTTACGTTAAAAAAAAAAAATACAAAAAACCATTCGCTCTGCTCGTCTGCACACGTAATGTTAATAAATATTTTTTTAAAACCAATATGTTTTACTAGGAGACCTCAAAATTAAATTTATACTTAAATCTTCAATTTTTTTTTACTTAACACAATGGTTTTCCCTAACTTATAATTTTTCCATGGGAGAAATTAAGAATTAAAAAGTTAAATTTGATAATTATAAAAAAACCTATTACCGTTTTAAGGTCACTAAGTTTTATAAGGGGGTTTATAAAGCACACAACACTACTAAAAAGTCACTCGCTCACCACAGCTACACATTGACACTGGCTTGCTGACAAGAGTTCGACCTGGAATTGACAACAAAGGCAGCGGTCCTTCTCGTCCAAACGGTGACGAGCCTCCAATCCTCTAGCCGCGTTCAATTTCGTAGAATTCTATTCCAGTTTTATCTAGACAAGATCTACCTCAAAGTAAGGTTTTGAAAATTAAATGTATTTTTTACTATTCTTACGTCTAAATTCAGACACAAGGAGACAAATAGAGACATTAATTTTGTTCTTAGTTTATATGGGATCATCCTCAAACGTTATATTGAAGTCTTTTACTTTTTTTGTTTACGTATATTAAGGCTGTTGACATACAGAAAGCAATTGGTGATCGCAACGCCACGCAAACTTGAGTTGCTAATAGTAAAGTTGTTAGTCGGTTTACAAGATTGTTTATATAAAGTTGCTAGTTTAGTTGTCAGTTGTGTCGTCGTCAAAGGAAGATGGCGTCCTTGTCTATATTCCAAAAAAGATGAAGAAATACATTTCACCTGAAGAAAGATTATTAATAACACTCAGCTAAGGTTGATTGCTCATTTATGTATTTCGTTTTATGTATAACTGCAAAACTTAAAATAACATTACATTACAATGAAATAATTATTGTTTAAACAAATGAAGTTTAATAGTTCATGTGCCAATTTTATATATTGTTGGTAATCATTTAAATCGCCTTGAAGGTGTTGGATACACAAATCATGATCAGAACCAGCAATATTTTGTTTTTCTGAGATACTATACCAGTATAATAAAAAACTATTCAAAGGAACAGAAACACACAAAATACAAATAAAAATAATAGTTATTTAAATACGGGAGCACTCTTGAGAAACGCATACACAACACAACAAATACTACTGGCAACTGAGAAACGAGTTTACAGCATGTCGTAAACTCTAGTTTCTGTGTCACTCGCTAGTCGCGTTGCTATCACTTCAATATAAATATGTGCATTGAACTCTATATGCTGTGTAAAAGCAACTCAAGTTTGTGTTGCGTTGCCGTCACCAGTTGGCTGCTGTATGTCCGCAGCCTAATTGCTATCAGTTTACTGTCAACTCCTTTTATATGGAATCTATCTTGAAGTAATATTTAAAATTCCTAATAACTTTGAAATTTATATAAAATTCGTTACAAAACTGGCCAATCTAAAATAATGTGTTCAGCCGATAGAAAATTAAAAAGAAACTTTGTAATCCTTCTGGTGGAGGTTTTAACCCCAATCCATCCGTTGGCTATCTTACCATTACGTTCTTATTACTAGTTTCTGTTATTAAAGTGTAGCACCTCCAACCACGTAGCCTATATAAAGCTTATAGCTGACCATCTTAAGGTTCTTTCAGTCACTGTTGCATGTTTCTTTTATGTAATATTCATTCAACTCAGTATGAAATGAAATTCCTTAATATTTTCTGAATGAAAGAAGCTGAGCTACAGTCACCATGGCCTACAGTGGTGATTATAGTTTTTACTTATATATTCATTACATTTGCTCTTGGCTTACATTAAACATTGGTCTTATACGTTATAGATAAATTATGAAACTGTCAGTATATCTTCTTTTTGGCACTTTGTTTAATGAGTCTATATTTTGACATGGTGATGTTGAATAGACTATTTTTTTAATTATTCCTTTATTCGTTGTATAAATCTATAGTTCTATAAGAATTTATTTAGCGAGAAAACCGAATTATATTCTTTATGACGCGCGTACATTTAGGCGTTCAGATTATTTTAGAAAATGTAACAGTTTACAGGACAGAAAAGTGACCGTTACACAGTCATTATCTCCCTCAGAGGTCTTCGCCACGGTCACAATGTATATGACCGTAAAATTTTCGTAGCTTCTGGGAGACACCGGTATCTATACATAAGTTAGCATGTCCAGCTGCTAGTGAAGTAGACTATATGGAACCAGAAGATCCACAATAACTGCACATTTGTTATAATAGTTTCTAGGCTCCGCATAAATCGGCTGAGTCCCAAACTTTTGCACTGTCATATTTTCTCTATTTACACATGTCGGAGAATCCAAATCAATTCAAACTTTATAATATGTTGAGTTTTGTAGTCCATTACGTTCGGTGAAACGTAATTAATCACTTTTACACTAGTTTGTAATTTACATAAACTAATGTAAAAGTGATTAATTATAATATGTACTCAAAGAAAGTTCAAATTCGATGTTAAACACAAGTATTTCATTTTAAAATTCTATTGTAGCAATACTTTCCTCTTATTATTCACTTCAAGTTACGCTGAACATTTCGCAGTGCAAGTACAAGACTCTATTTTTTCACACATGGAGTGTTGCCTAGTTGAATAAAATTTTAAATGACTCAAATCACTAATAGAAATTTGAAATAAAGTTACTAACTTGTACAATTTTGTTGTTTTCCTTATTTTGATTTCTAGAATAATTTTTAAAACTCCTCTTAATCTCTCTCTAATGGTGTTTTCAATTTTTAATTATTGCATGTTTATCAAGTATTCATACAGAAATTTAAATTACTAACTTGTAAAATTTTGTTGATTTCCTTATTTTGACTTTTAGAATAATTTTTAAAACTCCTCTTAATCTCTCTCTAATGGTGTTTTCAATATTTAATTATTGCATGTTTATCAAGTATTCATACAGAAATTTAAATTACTAACTTGTAAAATTTTGTTGATTTCCTTATTTTGACTTTTAGAATAATTTTTAAAACTCCTCTTAATCTCTCTCTAATGGTGTTTTCAATATTTAATTATTGCATGTTTATCAAGTATTCATACAGAAATTTAAATTACTAACTTGTAAAATTTTGTTGATTTCCTTATTTTGACTTTTAGAATAATTTTTAAAACTCCTCTTAATCTCTCTCTAATGGTGTTTTCAATATTTAATTATTGCATGTTTATCAAGTATTCATACAGAAATTTAAATTACTAACTTGTAAAATTTTGTTGATTTCCTTATTTTGACTTTTAGAATAATTTTTAAAACTCCTCTTAATCTCTCTCTAATGGTGTTTTCAATATTTAATTATTGCATGTTTATCAAGTATTCATACAGAAATTTAAATTACTGACTTGTAAAATTTTGTTGGTTTCCTTATTTTGACTTTTAGAATAATTTTTAAAACTCCTCTTAATCTCTCTCTAATGGTGTTTTCAATATTTAATTATTGCATGTTTATCAAGTATTCATACAGAAATTTAAATTACTGACTTGTAAAATTTTGTTGGTTTCCTTATTTTGACTTTTAGAATAATTTTTAAAACTCCTCTTAATCTCTCTCTAATGGTGTTTTCAATATTTAATTATTGCATGTTTATCAAGTATTCATACAGAAATTTAAATTACTAACTTGTAAAATTTTGTTGATTTCCTTATTTTGACTTTTAGAATAATTTTTAAAACTCCTCTTAATCTCTCTCTAATGGTGTTTTCAATATTTAATTATTGCATGTTTATCAAGTATTCATACAGAAATTTAAATTACTAACTTGTAAAATTTTGTTGATTTCCTTATTTTGACTTTTAGAATAATTTTTAAAACTCCTCTTAATCTCTCTCTAATGGTGTTTTCAATATTTAATTATTGCATGTTTATCAAGTATTCATACAGAAATTTAAATTACTAACTTGTAAAATTTTGTTGATTTCCTTATTTTGACTTTTAGAATAATTTTTAAAACTCCTCTTAATCTCTCTCTAATGGTGTTTTCAATATTTAATTATTGCATGTTTATCAAGTATTCATACAGAAATTTAAATTACTAACTTGTAAAATTTTGTTGATTTCCTTATTTTGACTTTTAGAATAATTTTTAAAACTCCTCTTAATCTCTCTCTAATGGTGTTTTCAATATTTAATTATTGCATGTTTATCAAGTATTCATACAGAAATTTAAATTACTGACTTGTAAAATTTTGTTGGTTTCCTTATTTTGACTTTTAGAATAATTTTTAAAACTCCTCTTAATCTCTCTCTAATGGTGTTTTCAATATTTAATTATTGCATGTTTATCAAGTATTCATACAGAAATTTAAATTACTGACTTGTAAAATTTTGTTGGTTTCCTTATTTTGACTTTTAGAATAATTTTTAAAACTCCTCTTAATCTCTCTCTAATGGTGTTTTCAATATTTAATTATTGCATGTTTATCAAGTATTCATACAGAAATTTAAATTACTAACTTGTAAAATTTTGTTGATTTCCTTATTTTGACTTTTAGAATAATTTTTAAAACTCCTCTTAATCTCTCTCTAATGGTGTTTTCAATATTTAATTATTGCATGTTTATCAAGTATTCATACAGAAATTTAAATTACTAACTTGTAAAATTTTGTTGATTTCCTTATTTTGACTTTTAGAATAATTTTTAAAACTCCTCTTAATCTCTCTCTAATGGTGTTTTCAATATTTAATTATTGCATGTTTATCAAGTATTCATACAGAAATTTAAATTACTAACTTGTAAAATTTTGTTGATTTCCTTATTTTGACTTTTAGAATAATTTTTAAAACTCCTCTTAATCTCTCTCTAATGGTGTTTTCAATATTTAATTATTGCATGTTTATCAAGTATTCATACAGAAATTTAAATTACTAACTTGTAAAATTTTGTTGATTTCCTTATTTTGACTTTTAGAATAATTTTTAAAACTCCTCTTAATCTCTCTCTAATGGTGTTTTCAATATTTAATTATTGCATGTTTATCAAGTATTCATACAGAAATTTAAATTACTGACTTGTAAAATTTTGTTGGTTTCCTTATTTTGACTTTTAGAATAATTTTTAAAACTCCTCTTAATCTCTCTCTAATGGTGTTTTCAATATTTAATTATTGCATGTTTATCAAGTATTCATACAGAAATTTAAATTACTGACTTGTAAAATTTTGTTGGTTTCCTTATTTTGACTTTTAGAATAATTTTTAAAACTCCTCTTAATCTCTCTCTAATGGTGTTTTCAATATTTAATTATTGCATGTTTATCAAGTATTCATACAGAAATTTAAATTACTAACTTGTAAAATTTTGTTGATTTCCTTATTTTGACTTTTAGAATAATTTTTAAAACTCCTCTTAATCTCTCTCTAATGGTGTTTTCAATATTTAATTATTGCATGTTTATCAAGTATTCATACAGAAATTTAAATTACTAACTGAAAATTACGATAAAGATACTAATTAAAAAATTGGATTATTTAAAATTTTTTATTTTCAAAGATTAACTTTTAAATATTTTCTTAGTGTTTCTATAATGGTATTCTTAAAATTTGAATATTTTATATTAATCAATATCATATTTGTCAAAACATAGGACTGAATTTTGTACGTCATTAAGTCTGATAACAAGGAACAATTTATTATTATAAGTATGATTGTTCCTTACTAGATTAAACAAGCCTAATTAAAACCCAATCAATTCTAGAAAACAAACAAGCTTAATTAAATTCAGGAAAATGTTACCTTGGTTGTTTTTCACAGCTTCCTCAATAAAATTCAGTTTTGTAGCTTTTTGTAATGAAATGGCATTTTTATTGACAATAAATTATGTTTGATTTACTAATTTGATACCCGAAACAAACGACACCTGTAATCGTGGTGAAGGCCGTATTGAATGAACGATTGATCACACTTTAGGGTTTGCACAGTTCCATGGTTAGTTCGCAATTACGCTACTCGTTACTTCAAATAAACAATAAGAAGCTGTACAAAATTTAAAATTTTACGGAAAATATTGATTAAAGTGTCAAAATGTTTGACGTTTTTATGACGTTTAAGAAACACTGTTTTCAGCTCGAACACTACAATGGCATAATTTTTAAAAAGTACACAATTTACACATGTAGACATAGGAATAATACTATTTCGCAATTCTACAATTTTCATAAAAAATACTTGACTAGTTAACAGATCGTGCTATGGCCAATTTCGTGTTAAATTTCGTTCTTTCTCTTTATACAAATGCAAGACCCAGGTGATTCTGTTTAGAAAGAGCTATATATATATATATATATATAGGAGGTCACATGTTTCCATTATAGTAATGAAAGTTCTTATTTAAATAATTGATTTCGTTGATCTTTTCCTAATCATGATAAGTGTTTTGGCGAGGTTATTTATCAGAGTGAAAACTCCTCGAAAACTCCAAGTACTGTACACAGATCTTTAGTAAGCTTTCTTCATAACTGTCTAAGCTGTTGTAATATGTATAGTTTGACAGGTAAAGATATAAATAAAAGCAGCAATAAGTTACTTAAGCCACGTATTGATAAAGTTCTAGCTTGAACGTTAATGATTTATTGATTGTGTATGTTCTTATGAACAGACAGAATTTAACTCAGAAACAATTACCTTGACTGTTTTTCACAGCCTCCTATATAAAATTCAAAGTCTTCAGTTTTGTAGCTTTTTGTAATGAAATAGGACTTTTATTGACAATAAATTATGTTATGTTAAATTATGTTATACATTATTGAAATATGTACAACAGTAAAATATAACATAGGCCTATCGACTGATAGGTAATGCCTATTTACATGTAGGACATTTACAGGCAATGAAAAACGTTTTATACTGTTGCAAGAAATCCAGAATAAAGAATTTTGAAAATATCAATACATTATTTCTGGATAATAATTCATTTGGACAACATTTAAGCCGTTCATATTAGTTGTGCAAAAGGTCTTGAATAACACACGTTATATTCTATATTTGGCTTTGTTTAAGTCTATTCATTATTTGGGTTTTTTCATAATTGTATTATATATGTTTGCTTCCCAAAACCGGATCATGTAGGCCTATACGTTCTTAAAATCCTACATTTAGGTCAGTGAAATTATTTTGTCAGTTTTTTGATATTTTATAGTGAAGTGAAGAAAGCCTATTGAGTATTTGCTAATTAGGATTTGGGGTGGAATTGGGCGTGCTTTCCAAGTAAGTACAAAATGAAGAATAAAACTGGTAAAAAAAGATGATGAATCGCAAGAATAAAATCAATTTTGTGGTGCACTGTTAAAGAAGAAATTGGTTGCAAATTGGCTGAAAAAATTGGAGCACGAAAGGAAAGCTTGTAAGAGAAAATATTTCATCAGATGTTTAGATGACCTAATAAATGTATCATGTGCGGGGACAATGCTCAAGGTAAAATTAGACAGGTGTGGAGATTAGTGAGTCTGTAGCCAAGGATACACCATTAGACAGAACATTCTAAATTAAAGAACATAGTCAAAAGCGCTTTGGGTTGTTGCTGAACGACAAGGAAGTAGAATATTAATTTTGTTTTCTCAGAAATTCTGTGTTTAAGAAATTATTTATTACACTTTGATATTACTTGCGACCAGACCTTTTGTTAACTAAAGGCTGTTAAATTCTCAACTTACACTTGGAGGAAACGTTTTCATCTTACGACTACTTCTGCCTCGTATTTTCCGCTAGGATTGCTGCAGTTGTGCTTCTTTGGTACCAATTTTTAAAAGTTAGAAGTGATGTGATCGAAGAGTGTTTGTGATCTGTGCCGTGTTTGTTCATTTAGAATGTCATTTGTATGTGTGTTGCTATGTCTGTATATTCCATACTCTTCTAGTGTGTTTAATTTATGGTCTTTGTTGCATGTGTGGAGAATGCTCATCTTATTTTCCATACTATTGCATGAGTGTTTAGTGTCCATGAGGTGATTTGCGAAGGTGGATTCAATAGTAGTGTGCACTGCGATTTCGTGTTCTTTATATCTTTCGGCGACTGTTCTACTGTTCATAGTTCGGATAGTTCATGTTCTACTATTCATAGTTCGGATAGTTCATGTTCTACTGTTCATAGTTCGGATAGTTCATGTTCTACTGTTCATAGTTCGGATAGTTCATGTTCTACTGTTCATAGTTCGGATAGTTCATGTTCTACTGTTCATAGTTCGGATAGTTCATGTTCTACTGTTTCGGATATCTTACTGATCTTGTTGAGTATCAGTAACAGTAACAACAACACAAACAACAAAAACACGAACAAAAACAAATTCATCACCCTCGCATACATAAACAAACTCACAAATAAAATAGAACACCAATTCAAAAATGCAGGATACAAAAATACAGAACAACAAATAAAATCCAAAAGACTGTCAGATACAGCATTAATAACAATGCCAACATATACAATAACCCAGGAATATACAAATTACAACCCAACAACCCAATTATATTGGACAAACAGGTAGATCTTTCACCGAAAGGTATAAAGAACACAAAAGCGTATTGCACACTACTATTGAATTCACCTTCGCAAATCACCCCATGGACACTAAACGCTCAAGCAATAGTGTGGAAAATACCATGAGCATCCTCCATACATGCAACAATGGCCATAAATTAAATCCACTTGAACAATATGAAATATACAGATATAGCAACACACATACAAATGACATCCTAAATGAACAAACACGACACAGATCACACATACTCTTTGGATGACTTCTAACTTTAAAAAAATGGTAAACAATAAGCACAGCTTCAGCAATCCTAGCGGGGAAAATACGTGGCTGAAGAAGTCTTAAGGACGAAAACGTTTCCTCCAAGTGTAAGTTAACAATTTAACAACTCTTAGCTAACAAAAAGTCTGGTCACAAGTAATATCAGAGTGTAATAAGTAATTAGCAACCAGCTCGTCATGAACAGCAACAAGATTTCGAAATTTAAGATATTATACCCCAAAAATTTAATAAAAGGGATTAATTAAAAATAAAAAGTCCAATAAATAAAATAGTAAAGAAAAATATGTTTATTTTGAAACTTGTATCCCCAGAAGAAAAGGGGACCAGCTTATCACCAAGACTATAAGAAATGACTCCCCCCCCAACCTGTTGATACTTAGGTTTCGTACCATCGCCAAACGTATATGCACAGAATTTTAATATTACCTTCACCCTTTTACACATTGTGTGTGTCATCTGCTCAAGCACACGGGCACCATAATTAGAAATCCTCACGCCTTTGAAACACAAATCCGTCTCTATCGGTTTGTAGTGATACTTACTTATTGAAAAGTCAAACGTGGGCTCTGACTGACGAAGAAAGGGGTTTGTATCTGGCAATGAAACAAATTAACCACAACATCGTAACCAATGGATCACTCTTTCATTACCACTGATGGTGGTTTTACTTACGCCACATCAGCTCGTAAAGAGTAGGATAAAAATGCCTCTGCAGTAAATCGAGTCAAACCAATGATGTCATCCAGGTCTTTAAGGAAGAACTAGTCTCCTAGATTTAGACATCACGAGTCAAGCACCGTACTATGTGTGCTTCATGAATATTCATCCTTACGCATCGCCCTACAATGAAAACAGTTTTGACTTCAAGGTTAGAACTCTGGTGAGGGAATTGTGCTTATGAGAATCTGTTAAAATTTTCTTAGATAACTATTTTGTAATGCAAATTTTTTCCGATTTTTTAAAACTTGACTTTTAAAACTTGTTTGGGAAATTTAATTCAAGTAAGTTTTAAATTTTCAAATGTGTTTAATAAGGAGTAACACTTTTATAGTGGTAGCATTACGGTAGCACGCAGTTGTCACTAGTTAAACGTCATTATATAGTGACTTTTGAGAGCAAATAAGTAATTCATTTAGATGACAAAAAATTTGGGCAGATTGAAGATGCTATGAATCTTATTTTCGTACGTGTTGGAAAGGAAATATTGGTTCTCAACGTAAACACAAGAACATATAGTCTCGATGATATGCTATGCAACCATGAAACTGTAACATGTTGATTTGTTTATATAAATTCTCTGTGGATCTTTCAGAGAATTTATTTGAAGATGTGTTGAAGGATAAAAACATTATATATTAAGAAGAGTTAATACATTTTTTAAAAATCATAACAAGGAGTTTTACTGTCCCTTTACAGTTAAAAATATCTTGCTTTAGTTTTTTGTTTACGATGTTTGGAATTGTTTTTGTACGGTTCTCTAGATTTATAATTTATAACCAAAAGTACATAGATTTCCTTGCTACCAGCCAATAATAATTTTTTAATCTTTAATTACAAAAAAGTAAACATTTACCGAAGTTCAATTATTTTACTCTCTTGTAGTAGACGTTAAATATTCGATTGTTTTATTAACACCTTTGTATAACATAGTGGCATAAACGGAATACATAAAAATAAAACAAATCGCTCTAGTTTATAACGTCTTGTATGCTAGATTGTAATTTTGTAATAAGACCCTCTGATGATGATGACATGGTCGTCGAAATGTACATAAGGGTTGATTCTTAAGTAACTTGTTTTATTTGTTATTTTTTATTATTTTTGTGGTATTGGGGTTCTTTCCAATATTTTCATTGTAATATATTTCACCACTGTGCCTTTGATATTGTATATTCTAAACAAAACAAAATTAAAGTACTACAATTGGCAAATGAAAAATAGTATAGTAATATAAGGATGTTTAAAATATTTTATATAAAAAAACATTTTGAAGTTGTACAAAAATTATGGTCAGACATTGGTGTTTGGTAGGTTAATCTTGCATATATGGATAAACAGAGGTTCTTATGATCTTACTTCTTCTTACTCTGAAGACAATGAAATTGGTTGTAAGTTTTCCTTGTTTCATTAACGTCATTCATCTACTGTTCAATCAATTAATGCTATTTGTGACAGTAAATCTCACACTTAAATAGTAAATCCAGCAATCCATCTAATGCAAGAAGTGGCCTATCTAGTGGCAGGAGGGACTGTGTAAAACATGCATGAAATTTCTTATCTTTGCTTGTTTATTAATAGGTTGCTTGACCTTAACCACACGCTGATATGCATATCACTGCTTTACTGATAACGTTTTACTAATGTCCCATTAGAATAATACAAATTTGCAAAAAAAAGTAGAATTGTTTTTTATATTCTTATAACAAGGTTTATCTTGTAAACAGCGCCTCTGCTACAAGTGTCTAGGAATCTATGTATAAGAGTTTCTTAAAAGAAAATAAAAGCTGTCTAAAAGAAAATACACCCAGTGTAGATAGACCATATTAAATCTTCATACAATTGTAGAGGTTATTCCTTCTTGAAGAACATAATCTACTCTTTAATCAAAATATTGTAAACGATGACAGTTTCCTGCATCGTAAACTCTATTAATATACGTACAAATAAAAAAAGAAACATGTTTTCATACCCTGATTAGAATAAATGTGTGATTATGTTTATATTAACTAAAATAGTTATTTTTAAATCAACTCAATTATACCATTTTTTGTTTACTATAAATAAATCACACTGAGAAAAAGCAAGTGTCAAATGAACCTGTGAGTGGTTTTGCTACAACATTTAATGGTTATTTTTTTCATTTCGTGTATTTTATTAAAAAAATATTTCAACAAGTATAACAGGAAATCGAAATAATTGAAACTAATCAGTGTGCAGTGACCACTCAAGTTTTCTTCCTGTTTAGTTTTTGTCAGCCCTACAAATTGTATTATCTGTGAAATAAACTTCTTTGATAATCTTTTTTTCAAGCCTTTTTTTGTATCTTCCATTCGGGTCTATTTCTCCACAATCCCAGTTAGTCAGTCAGAGAGGGAGGTTTGGTGATGTTCGTGGTGTATACAGCTTTTTTTTTAAAAAACACTAGTTGGGGCTAGGGTATGGAATCTGAAATGTCAGTATTTTGCTAGGAAAAAGGGGGGTTTCATTTGCAAGGGCGTTTATTTGGTTAGCAGACAGAGAACCCGTGGTTATACAGAGGAGGCGGTTTTTAAATTCAGAGGACTGGTTCACAGGATTTTTCATTATTTTGTACGAAAAACACTGACAACTATGTGATTTTAAAACTAACAATGCAATCTTGAAACGAATTAAGCTACAATTCTTTTAAATTTCCTACAATACAAAATAGTTTAAGATTAATATTTAACCTAAAACGCGTGAGAATCAGAGATTGGGAAAATTCGCTTCATTTCACTGATTTTATTCATAGTGACGTTCACGCATCTGATTACTCTAATAACCAATTTTATTACCATTATTACAATGCTTTTGTCCTCTGCTATTAGCATTAATACTTTATCAAAACATGAATTGTACCAATGGTTTTAAATAAAATTATAAGTACAAAATAACTCTATAAACATTAAAAACATCTTCAAATGGAAAAAAATTTTATAAAACAAAATAACAATAATTCTATTACGTTTATTAAAGTTGTACAAAGTTTTGAAAAGTATTATGTGCACTTAATATTATGTATCAAGTGTTGATAATATCTTAATATCTTCGTAAACCTTTCATAGGCAATTATTTTAGCAAAAATAATCAAATGAAATTCAGGATAAAAAAATAACTAGATAATCGAGTATCTAAAAACAATTTGAGACAATTGATTTTCTGATGAATTCATTAAAGAAAGGCTGCGGCTTCTCTAATTGTCTGCAGGAGCACGACGTGTGAGGTGAGGTGAGGCGAGGTTCAGTTGGCGGTGACCGCGCTACCGGAAACACGGTGTTAGCTCGACGAATAGTTAAACAGGTGAAGCCCGACGCGCGCTCTTATTGTTTATCATTCTTTTCTAAATCTTTGTTTATTGTTTATTATTAACTACGGTCGAGAAATCATTCCGATTCCTCCGGAAGTCGTGGACAAAGTGAAAGACGAACAAAAGAGATCGTGACTCTTTAATGGATACGATTATTTTCAATCGTTTAGCTTCCACTGGCGTATTATTTCTGTTGGAAATAAAACGGGATCGTGCCAGGATTGTTTAGATTAATTTTATGCTTGTTTTATTTATAACCCCTCTATTCAATGATCGAATACTTGATTGAAAAGGGAAGTATAATAACAAAAATTTGGTTTCTATATTTAACTTTCAAAATTTCTAGTATATTTTATGTATTTAATTAATTACTACAACAACTAAAAAGTGTAACTTCCATTTTATAAAGAATTTGTAGTAAAGGCTTATAATATATGATAAAACCACTTTTTATTGAATTAACAACCACGAGCGTAGTTTGGTATTTCTCTTGGTCTTGATAACTTGGCATTATGTGAACACGAATGAAAATAACTCAGATTATTGGAATAAAGAAAAAGCTCATTAGACGAATATACTGGTATTATTAAATAACATGAACAAATGGAACAACTGTAAATGAAATTTGAAACATACAAATGAACATTCCGCTAATTAAAGAAGATATAAAAACAAATACGAAAACACAACCAGTTTACAACTACAGTTGATTTTTGCACCTTCAGCATAAACTCAATAATCCCTGTAAAAGTATTAACTTTCTACCTTACTTAAGTGGTTTAGTGACAGAGCAATACAAATAGAAGGTACCGGAAAGTTTAATGGTTTAAGTTCTGAAGTTGCTTTGATGGTCATTTCACGAATCTGCACTCATCATTAATGTAAACATGTTTGCTGTTTATCTATTTACATTAATTTTAGCAGCGGTAAATTAGAAAAAAATAAGAAACACTAATTAAAACAAAAGTGCAAATTTTTTATCAGTGTAATTTATATAATAATATAAGCAAAGGAGAGAGAGAACTGCTGCACAATACAACAAGGTTTGACCTGAATTGCCCTTTCTTTAGGTTACTAAACTGTACAGAAAAATCAACGGTTGTCACCTTGGTCGAGGTAACGGTTAGATTGGAACCATACCAAAGCGCAACGGAAACTCAAATGACTTGAACAAAATGAGTACCAACCAATGGAATCAAGCGACATTTCTTTTAGTGAAATCTTAACAAATTGTTATTTCCTTCCGATCTATGAAAAACAGAATTCGTTTTATCATGGTCACACCTAATAAGAATTGAAGTTATTACCTGGAATAGCAGTGAAAATATCGAAGTCTGTTCATCTTTGTGTCTGAAATTTTGCTTTTGCCATTGTTTGTTTTGATTTGTTTTCTTTTAAGGCAATTAGCTAATATGACAAAAAAAACACACACACACATACACACACACACACACACACACACACATACACACACACACACACACACACACACACACATATATATATATATATATATATATATATATATATATATATATATATATATATATATATAAAGTTCTGATAGTTCGGAACAAAGTTCGGATAGTTATAAACTATTGTTTTTTCGTGCCATATTTATATGGTTGAAAAACATTTTTATAATATACAATTTTTCGACTCGAGAAGTAGTCGTAGAACTCTATCTTACTTATAAGTTTGAGAATGCTATTACTACAAATCAGCGAAAAGTTTCTTAGTTATTTAGTTTGGTAAAAATCTATTAAGAAAAATAAAATATATATATTCTTGTGTGTGTGTGTATATGTATATATATATGTTTGTGTGTGTGTTTATATATATTTATGTATATTCATTTAGTCGCTCCTAAACTACACCTAGGCTCACCCCCACTAAAAGTCAACTCCTGTTGTCTAGACCGCTCACGATAGCTAATAATCAAGCTGTTTAATATATATATATAAATATATATATATATATATATATATGTTTGTGTTTGTGTTTATATATATTTATGTATATTCATTTAGTCGCTCCTAAACTACACCTAGGCTCACATCCACTAAAAGTCAACTCCTGTTGTCTAGACCGCTCACGATAGCCAATAATCAAGCTGTTTAATATATATATATATATATATATATATATATATATATATATGTTTGTGTGTGTGTTTATATATATTCATGTATATTCATTTAGTCGCTCCTAAACTACACCTAGTCTCACCTCCACGAAAAGTCAACTCCTGTTGTCTAGACCGCTCACGATAGCTAATAATCAAGCTGTGTTTTATTCCTGCTTAAAGTAATTTGTAATTAGTCACAAGTTATTTGTATTTAGGTTGTTACTACAATGTTAAAGTTTAGTTCATTGTATTTAACTACATGTTTCATTATATTTTTGTAACTAGTCTTGCACCATTAAATGTACAAAGTTGAAAGTTAAGTCAAAGTCATTATCTTGCACATCGTAAATATGTAAAAAAATATCAGTCTATTCCCACGATGTTTAAATAAAATCAGTCCTTTAGAACAAAGACTGCTTTTATCTGTTCCAATCGAAAGACATTCGGTTATTTTGCAAATACTCCTCCCAAATGTTAGTCAAACATCAACACCACTGATTCCGTATCCTACCTGCAGCCAGAGTTGAAAGCAGATCCTGCAAAACCTTAGGGATCGTCAAGCACTCTTATTCTTTGACTGACTGTCTAAGCTCGAAGCATTTTCCAGTTATTGGAAAACTTCTTTCTACGAAACATATTTTTTTCGAAGTTCTTCAATTTCATCCTGAAGAAGTTTCATCCTAATGATTCTATCCTCAAATATTGAGATTTTTTAAAATCTGGGGCCGAATTATATTGACAAGAAGCGTGAATTAATTGACCTGTCTGAGCCAACTTTATATTAGCTTATTTATATTTATTTTTGAGCCAAACGTCAAATTCTTATTCTTTATTAAGGATGGAAGACTATGTTAAACGCCTTACTTGATTCAATCTTACTAGTCACTACTTACTCCTGAAATACGCAACTCGTAATCCAATTCGCTCCTCAACAATCTATCTACTTTGTTATTTAACATTACATGTTAATCAGCGAGCACAGTGCTCGCTAGTGTTAATAGTATAATCTCAATCTTTAACACAATTGTATTTAAAGAAAACACAAATATATTTATTATTCAGATTAATAAATTTGTGCAAAAAAATATAGAATAGGCTATACCAAAAGAATGTACTGATGTTTGGCACAATAAAATAACTCTAGACAAAGAAAGAATATTTACTAAATTAGAATAAAATATCTTTTTTCTAGTAAGGTAATAGCCGCATTCTGTTAAAAAATGTCCTTTTCTTAACAATTTACCTGTAATTAAATAATAATAAGTAATTGAGAACTTTAGTTAAAAGGAAAGGATTCTAACTAGAGCTAATTATGTGTTTGAAACAGTAACATAATTGGAAACACACAACTAAATATACTCATAATTACATATTATAAAAAAGTGACATATAAACAAAAACATAATATAACTAAGAAACAAACATATAACAGGCAAGTGCCATCATAGGAATCATGAAGATTAAGTTTTAAAATGTTTTATTTCAAAGTACAAACTATCGAAAATGTATTATCGATTTTTTTTAAAATAGCAAAATAACCAAACCAAATTATATTATTAAAATACAAAACAAATTCAAGTCTTAAAATAAATACAAATATTGTTTAATCCTTAAAAAATAAAAATAATATTCTATCTCTATAAGCTTAATATTAAATTCACACGGTTTGAAAATAAATGTTCCAGAATATGTGTTTTATATACGAACAAAATTTTAAATTCAGTCGGATAAAGTATGCAACATTTGGTTTGAAACTTCCGTAAACTTTTAACGATAAGTCAATCGTAATCCGAGAGAAATAGTTTACGTGGAATAACATTGAAGCAGAAACACTCTTAAAAACTTTAATGTTTTTAAACGTACACAAAACATTAATAACTAAATTTAATAAATTGACACTGAAAAACATCGCGGACATGTAATGTTATAATTAAGGAATGTGTGTAAATTTAAGGTTTTAAAAAAATTTAACAATATTTTAATGTTAATTTAAATAGGTCTAAATTGAGAGAATTGAAAATCAGAATTAATATGAATAAATACTAGACTTAGCTGAACTCGGTTAAAGTTGAATCTTGTACCATGTGACGTCATGCGCACAGCTGATTGTAGTGAAATGGGGCAGGTTTAGTACGGTCGGGTAGACATCCTGATGAGTTTTGTATTATTTATTTGGTCTTTACTGTCTCTCTATAAAGCTTATTTGCCGTTTAAAAATTGTGAAAAGAATTATATATTTAGCGGTACGTTTTTTAACGAAGTAAAGTTTTGTATTTAATTTCTTTTTTATATTAATAAAAATAGGAGAACAATAAACAATTCAGAACTTGACCAATTAGAAAAATCCCGTCTATGTTACATATCTCTTTAAACAACCTAATTACATTACTATCACTACACCCCAATCACTCACCACCCATCGACCTTAAGTATTTTTCTTTTTCTTTTTAAAACTACAACAAATCATACTTCTTTTACTTCTTGCTGCGGACGTCCAGGGTCATGTGACTCCGATGGTCCGATGTCCATAATAAGTTGCTGCGGCCAAGGTGCAAAACTGTTTATAGATCAATATTGTTTTGATGTTTCCCTGGCTTTCCAGCGCAGACAGACCTGCACTATTACACTGTCTGTCCCCGCAACACAAATAAAAATAATTACACTTGACACACACCCTGCACACTATATTTAAAAAAAGAAATAACTTTTACAGTTTTAAAGTTTTAGTAACAAACAGATCAGACCGTTACCAGCAGTCATTAGACATCTTTTCGGCCCTGTGCTTCAGCAATCTCTGGCTATTTGTTATCAGTATTTGCTCAGAAGAGCCTCTATCAGTAAATAAATTGTTGCCTCTTTTGAAATATAATTATATTTTTGTACAATTAAACAAATAAAACTTGTGGTTGAAATGAACAAAATGGTTCTTGCAATGTACTAAGCACATACGCTCGTATAAAAAAAACACGCATTAAAAAAAAATTGTAAAACGTTTCGTTTACTCGTAGGGTTATGAAGTATAAAGCAGTAAATTTGAAGGATTTGAAATGAGATCTGAAATTTATATCCTTTCAGTAAACATTAAGTTTCAAATAATTCTTCGTCGTTACGTAATATAAACGAGCCGTTAAATGAGCAACTACGGTTCTGTTTAATGAGCTGTTTTTGCTTTTTATATAAGTGGGCCCCTATAACTTCGCTAGGCGTATATGTATTGTAAAATAAAATTGTACTATAAAAGAAATGCAAACATAGTAATGTTTATGTTGCTATATTACAAGAGTTAATCTGGAAAAAAATAAATGTACGATTTTGAAGGGGCAGAATACGGGATAGCAAGACAACGAGAAAAGTTCAGGCGCCTGCATAAGTTGTAATTAATAATGGATATCTGTGTCCCATGAGAGAACAGCGAAAAGTTTTCAACCAAATTTCGTCTCTCAAGGCGACAATGTAGAAAGGCATTCTAAATGGTGAAACCTTTGCCTGTGAAATAGAAATGTAGCATCAAAGTAGAGCAGTATTATTAAACGTAATAATTATCTCATAAATTGTAATGATTTATGTTGATTATAATTGTTGAATTTTGGTTGTTCCTTTAGAGGCAAGGTAAAAAATGAAACACCTCTATTTGTTGTAAGGAAACATTAGTAGATGATCTGATTCCAATCCGAAATTAAGAGCTACAGTACTCTTATTATTAAGTTTCAAGTGATCTAGGCTATGCAAGTATTTAAATTCACTCCAAACATCAATACTACACAATTGTTGAAATCATTATTTGTGTATCAGTGTTAAAACTATTCTATTCCAAAATAATTAAATATAGAAAGATCAAATGAAGTTCCTATTTAGTTACATGAATATTTCGCCACAAATACAGTAAATGAATAAAGCGTTATTACTAAAATTGTAGAATATTTCAAGTGTACTTTTTAAATGTAATTTTCATATATTTATACTGTATAATGTAAATTCCAATATTATTGTCTACTATGAAATTCTTTGAGCAACATTTTTAAATTGTGACAATCAAATTGATTTTTCTCATCATCGGTGTTTTTGCAGAAATAACTATCTTCTTACAGGTTTTTTAAAAGGTTGTTTTATGTTCATTTTATCTAGTACTTAAAAGCCTTTTTGTCTGTCCCCCATAATTTTTATTATAAATTGTACATTATTATGACAAACTCTGTTTTTATTATAGGTCTAGACATTTTCTAATTTATTTTTTCAACATATTTTAAAACTATTTAATTTAAACTAAAACGCGTTAAATAATTATGATTTTAATTTACTTTTGTTGCTTATACTCAGCGACGCATCGTAGCAAGTTACCGACAAAGTACCGCTTTACTTTCGAACTCTAATTTGCCCACGTCATGAAAGTAATTAAATTTGGGCAAAATAAAGTTAAGTCGAAATAATTAGAGCGAATTACCGTACCTAGCATAATTAATTATCTGTAAGTCGTTAAATAAGGAAGAAGAGAATGATGGCATCCCATAGTGTGACGAAAGGATCTCACGGTCAGTAGCGGTTCACTTCACAACTGTTTCTGATTTTTCGTTCTTTGTCCGCTCTCGGGTGTCAAACAGTTATATTTTTTTCTCATTAGTCTCTTTTCTTTTTTTAAATGGCTCATTTAAATATGAGGGCAGTGAATGTTAAACGTTACCTTCTGTTGTTAAACTCGTGAAGTGGCGCCAGACTATAGAGGACGTAGCGATGGCGTGTATTCCAATTTTGTTCGTACATCAGTAACACAACATAATTTAGAAACGGTTCTGTTGGTATCCTTGTATAGTGGTGTCAGCCAGGCTTTGAGGTCGAACCATCTATCGCAATGCTTATTAACTAGGGTGTATTCACCATTTGGTTGGTTTTTATTGTTTTAGTTTAAGGTGAGCAGCCAATAAAAAGGAGTATTACCATCTTGAAGGTTACACGCCTTGATAGAGAGTATAAGGGAGATGATGGCCTTATATTTGCAGGGGCGCGTACCTCATATAGACCTATTCGCTATCAAGGTCATAAAAAGGGCAATATCGTTACAAGAGTGCAGGACTGTGAACCAGCCACCCCATTGGTATGAGTAGGGTAGCCAGGTAGTTTACCGTTCTGTGGACTGAGTGCCAGTCAGCTCCTTCTCTCTTCCTTACTCTCGGAGAAAAGGTGAAGTGAGATAAAGAGATGGATGATTCTTTTCCTTCCAGCGGGTAAACCTAAGTTTAAGAATTTCTTGGAAACAACTCACCCTTCTAACTCGTGCGCCGAGTCGGCCTTTGATGCCACTTTACCTCATCTACTACGCAATGTTACAGTGGCTCAAACAGTAGGGAAACCTTTTTATTCCATGTGGGAAAA
The DNA here is from genome assembly GCA_036971475.1 of Prosapia bicincta. Lineage (NCBI taxonomy): Eukaryota > Metazoa > Arthropoda > Insecta > Hemiptera > Cercopidae > Prosapia > Prosapia bicincta. The sequence continues at coordinate 203,746,165 of JBAIZL010000004.1, forward strand.
GTGTAGGCCTAATTTAATTATTATTCATAAAACTATGCCAGTAAGTCATCTTGACACGATCCACGTTCTATCATAACTGTCTATTAAAAGACTCACCCATTATACTGATAGGGAAAAAATCAAATTCATTGTTTTAACCTAACCTAACACGCAACCCCTCCCCCACATTACCTCCAACTCCCACAAGGTGGCTGCGGCTGGTGCACACTCCGGCTCCTGCTTCTTGCCACCGTTTCTCTCGTTACACTCCCGAATAAAAAGAAGGGTAAGGAAGAGCAAACGGAATTACGTAGAGCTATAACGAACCTCTGTTCGGGTAATAGTGTACGTTATGGCGGCGCTTATCTGAAGTAGTCTTGAACACTGGCCCGTCTTCTCTTTAAACAAATAAGAGGCTCCGTGACAGTATCATGTAACGTTAAGGCGTGTGGTAGAATCGTCTATCAGCACATATACCAACGGTATTTATATTGTTTTCACTTGCCGTGCATTCGGCGATGGGTTTGGTATCAGAGTCCAACACCACAACCACAACAGAAATACAGGCACAACAACATTAACAATTCCCATAACTTTCGACACACTAACTATCACACTTATATTTCCACGGAGGGTAGAGGATAATATGTATGTGACACAGGTTGGAACTATTTGTTCTCTAGGTAAGCAAAATCGAAGGTAACTGAATGCGCCATCATATTCTCTCTCCCTAGACGCAGGAATCATTACGCGGCTTCCTTAATCTCACTTCTTCGATCCCATTACTGCCCCCGGTAGAAAGTAAGCCTACGTTTAATATACGGAAACCATAATACTTTCCTGTTTTTCATAACAGGTAGAAATGCTACCGATGTACCTTTATAGTATCCTTCATTAGGTGGTGATAGGCACCAATTATTCCTTGAATTAATTTTTCTGAATTAAACCAAATTCTTCTTACGGCATAGCTTTTGTTAAAGGTTACCAAACAAACAGTTCTGTCAGTAGAGAACTCTAAACCTTTCAAACTTTAACATTACGTTTCTCCTACAAACTACTTGCCTCTTATGTAAAACAAGTCTATACACGTAAAAAGCTGTAGTGTTTTTAAAACTGAAAGAAAACGTATTTTGTTTTCTACAAGTTACGATACAAACTGACAATGAAACAAATGTTTTGTAACGGCTATCCTTGTTTAGCCAAAAAAACGTGTTAGTATAGACAAGGTTTTACAGATTGTTATACGTTAAGAGTTGAAACTAGTAGTTCAAGTTGATAATAGAAACACGTAATACTTTTGTTCAAAATCTCAAAAAATAACCCACATTTGGTTTTGCTTCGCAACTAAAAGCTACGTTAGGACAATTAAATGTTTTTGTTTTCTTACGTCTTTTATCGTCAAAGTTGGAAACCTTCTCTTCTCCATCCATCCCTTCTAGGTTAGAGTTTTCTTGTTTTTATTTCCCTTGAAATGGTTTATATCGATTTACAGTTAAAAAGTGCTCCCGGTTTTTAAAACCACTACTTTTTAATAGTAGTTAACCACTTTGAACTACTTTTTTGATAAGAGTATAGGGCCCTACACGTAAAGACAATAACATAAGCATAAAATGGGAAACAAAAATATAAGGAATGTTTAAATGGAAAACATGAAGTAAATGTATAATAATAAATACATAATTTAAATAATGAAGCGATTGGATCAGATGTAATACGTAAGGAAGAAGTAAGTCGAACAACATCAAGGATTAAGGATTGAAACAATAAGGTTCTATTCCATTTGTTATTTGAGATTATTCTAGGTAAAAACTGCCTCTAATTTCTGGTACTTTATATATTTTTATAATTTACTTTAAAATAAATTTTTAAAATATACCTATTTACTTATTACACTTCTGCTATTATTTGCGACCAGACCTTTTGTTAACTAAAAATTGTCAAATTTTTAATTTACACTTGGAGGAAACGTTTTCGTCTTACGACTTCTTCAGCCTTCACGGAGCCTCCTTGGAGGCGGAAGAAGTAGTAAGACGAAAATTTAACAATCTTAGTTAACAAAAAGTTTGGTCGCAAGTAATAGCAAAAGCGTAATAAGTAATTAACATCCAACTCGTCATGAACAGCAACAAGATGTCGATACACCTATTTGTTTGGATTGACTGCAAAGTTTTAATTACAATGGATATATTATAATATGTGAAATAATTATATATTTGACATCAAAATGTATGTTGATTTAACCCAGAAAATTAAGTGAAAATATTTTCTTATTAAATGTTTTTTGTTCAAAAAATTGTATAAATTCTTTGTCTTTTGTGCGTGCTTTGGTTTCTCGTCTAGGTGTTCAAGTAATTAGTTTCCCCTTAAAAATTAATATAATTTCTTTAATACATTTTTTTGGTAAAAACACTAATTTTATAGCTAATTATCAATGGCGCAGGTTTATTTAGAAAGGATTTTCTGGCAAATCGTTTGTTCTCCACAAATGTTTTAAAACCCTTGCAAAAATCCGTTATGAAGGTGTTGCATGCAGTCGTACACGGCGATCACGTGGTCTGATACTATGTGGCTTTGTAAAGCCAGCTGTACAAACAGAAAATATACGCATTACGAGTTTTTTAGATATAGTAATCTAGTCACGACTCAAAACGCCTACATCTACTGAAGTTAAACTGTAAGTTATATCTAATACTTGTTTATTCAGAATTAACATCTTAGCCATTCTTAAATTATGTAGGAGCATAAACAAATCGTTATATATAATACTGAAGTATAGGCTATATTGTTAGTCATAGTCAATTGTTAACTTATTTTCGTTAATTTTTTACTTGTGTTTTATTTTAAAATTGATACAATTTATTTGCATAGAATTTTAAATGTACCATTTAACATATTTCTGCTTATGCTTTATAATTTAGGATTTATGATAATTTTATTCTAACTATTTGAACATAGAAGATAATCTTAATTTTTAATTTTGGACTTATTTTAATAATTGGTATAAGGCAAAACCCCGTCTAGAAATGGAAGTGGTAAATACCTTCGTCCGTCCTGGTTCGATTCACTGATGGGAAAGGGCTTTTAAAGTAATTTAACTTTACAAATTCCAACTGAAGTACATTTTGCCATTATGTTCTTATTTTATAATATATAATAAAATCTTTCATATAGAGTGATTCAAAAAGAGTGACTTAATATTTTTAAAAATTATTATAAATTTATTGAAAGAAGCTACAGAGCTGGTTTTAGTGTTATTTCGCTAGAAAGCACATCATGTTTATTTTACCTTAAACTAAAGATTTTCTAAGAGATTTCCTGTAGCTACCCTGCTCATAACCCATCTATAGTAATTTCTTCCCAACTATCCGATCACCCAGTATAATAAAACATGAAATAAAAGTTTCACAATAACATGTTTATTTCATTCAAAATTAATGTGTGTAAATAGTGTATAAATGTTTATAAATAGTTACTGAGGAAGACAATATTATTGTTGAAACGCATTTAACTGAGAAAACGTATTATTGCAAGACTGTGTTGGTTTATTTTTAATTTACATTTTCTACTGTATTGATATAATAATTCATCCTCAAAACCACACAGCCATATTAGTAAACTGAAATTTTATATAAATAGCCAATGATTTTTTAATCTGAGGAGTTTGTTCTTTTTCTTCACGCCAGGCACCATTACCAGGAGATCATTATGTCATATCCTACATGCTAATTAATTCTAATGGTCCCTTAACCTTTTCTTACAATAAATGTAAGTGGTAAACAAACCTCTATGATCGCGACAGAGTTTACATCTACTTCAGGTATATGATCCTGTTCACCTAATGTCACAATTCCCACATATTCTCTTTCGGAGGTTTTAGGTCCCTACCATAACTTTAGAATTAACAGTTCTTTTCTATTTTTACTATGCAATAAGAGTGATACTAGGTAGTTGCCTTAAAACTACAACAACTAGGTTATTTTAATAAAATGTTTATTTCGAAACGTTTAAACAAGAGGTTTTAGTTTGTATTCCTTTTGCGTGTATCGATATTTTAATGTTAATCTTTTAATAATATTCATTTTACTAAAGCATTGAACCTGGAACAGTCTCAATACAGAAAATGTTAATGTATTCACACGATAATAGTAAGAGAAAACGCAATAGCTGTTGCAGATTTTATTCTAAGCTGCGTGAACTTTACCCTGTGATAACAACTTAAATCAACTGTGGCGTAAATGTTTATATTAATTAAAACAACCTCTCACCACAAATTCAACAAATTTTATTTTAACCTTATGTACATTTCGACTACAAAGTAATCATCTTCAGAGGTATTTTTACAAATATTTACAATATTTTACAATAAGTTATTTGTAAAAATACCTCTGAAGGTGATTACTTTGTAGTCGAAATGTACATAAGGTTAAAATAAAATTTGTTGAATTTGTGGTGAGAGGTTGTTTTAATTAATATTTACCCTGCGATGTCTGACTCAGGGTAGAGTATTTAGTTTCACTACATAAATAATAATTTATGTCTTATCATTTTAACTATTTGGTGAAGATATCCGTACAAGTTAAAAAATTCAAATATGAATTCACACATTCAGAAGTTGACTTTTCTTCGTATATTTACCGAATGCTGTAGTCACATCTCAAATATTTAAAGACAATTGAAAATCGAAAGCGTTCTATACAATAGCCATTTCAGCTATAGGATCGATATTCTTCGATCGGCCACAGAATTACCTTGTAAATCGATACACTCGGGACAGATTCGACTTGCTGTCGTCGATTTGTCACGCAAAGTAAGCTGCGGCGCCCCTTTCACTCTGTCACTACAGCTGTTGTGTTGTAGTTAAATCGAAGTAATTTGTTTCCGTTTGTTAAACAGCTAAACAAGTGTTGCTGAAGTAAATATTGTTGCGCTCTAAACATCTTTAAGCTGTTAACAATGCTTAAGTGTGGCATCTTATGTCGTTTATTGTATGGTTTGCAATCGATTTTAAAAACAAGGTAGGGATTAGATCAATTTTCAAAGTATAAAAACTAATATACACGAGTGAAATTACGCAAAACTTTGATTATTTCAAATATCAGGATAAATATTTTGAAAAATGTGTGCACTTTGATAAAATAAGTACAAATTAATTAGGGACTGCTAACAAAAATTAGTTCTCATGGAAAATAAAATTATAGTTAAATCCATATTAACAAAAATGACTTCTAGTTGTAATAATGCGTGTAAAAGTAATAACTGAAAAAGAAATCTATTTAGTAAAATTGAGTCATACTTCTAGAAAATAGAATTGTAAAGAAATCGATATCAATAGAAATGAGTTATAGTTCTAGAAAGTAGAATTGTAAAGAAATCTATATCAATAAAAATAAATTTCTTTGTAGAAAATAATTGTCAAGATATCAATGTATTTAGAAATGAGTTATAGTTCTAGAAAATAGAATTGCGAAGAAATCGATATTAGAAAGTAATTAAATAACTTTCCCTTAAGAAGATAGTTTAACAGTTAATAATTTTGCGACATTTTGTAACCGTGGAAGTTTAAAATACAGGAGTAAAATACTAATGGTACCATCGGCAAACATTTAAACACTAAGATAAAATGTGATACTTCTTCACTGAACCTATTTTAACACCGAACCATTCACTTGTATACACTGAGGACAAACTGGCAGAAACCAACCTTATCTTTGCCTTCTTTTATCTGTGTTGATCTGTTTCGGAGAACTGCTTCTGTTTGTAAAAAGGAGGTTCTTCAAAGGCATAAAGACAAATGAAATAAATTTTATACCCAGAACTAATATTTTAATATTTTTAACAAAATGTCATGATTTGTGTGCCCAACAACTTCAAAACGATATATATGATTACCAACAACTTTTTTGAAAGTATATGAAATTGCCATTGAACTATGAAATTTGTTTGCAAACGAATTTTTATTTTATTTCAATGTAATGTTGTTTTATGTTTTGCAGGTATACATAAAAAGAAATACATATTAAATGAGCAATTAAATTTAGCGTTATTGTTAACCTTTCCTCAGTTGAAATCGGTTCTCGCCAGTTAGTTGTTTTTTTCTTCATGTTCTCAAATACATGACTTAAAAGGTAGTCGTAACTGCTAATGGTCAACGATAATAATAAAAAAATTGGTCTGGGTAAATTCATAAGCTTGGCACAGAAATACATTGACTTTATCTCTCATGAATGACGTTATAGAGGTGTAGGCCTGCACTGAATTGCCTTTTATTGTAACGTTTTTGTAGTATCTTTCTTAAAATATACACAATCTTCCTCTGGTGACGACATAACTGACAGCTAAACTAGCAACTTTATATGAACAATCGTGTAAACCTACTAGCAACTTTACTAATTGCAACTCAAGTTTGCGTTGCGTTGCCGTCACCAGTTGCCTTCTGTATGCCCGCAACCCTCATCTTTCATATGAAATCGATTTTTTTTCAAAAAAAGACAATTATTAGTGCAATAAAAAACATTATTTTATTTCAGAATGATTTTTATTACACCTGTAAAAGAGTTTATCATAAATCTATTCCTGAGTATTGTACTGCATTTAAGATACCGTATTTAAATATCAATTGTAGGTTGTTTTATTGGCTCATAAAAGTTTGTTAAGAATTTATTTTTTGGTTCATGCCTGTTTTAAATGTGTTCTTTTTAAAAACACTTTGAACAAAAAATTATTACCAATTATATTTATTGAGATAACCAAATGTTATTCTTAAAATAATACAAGATATTCTCAGATAGACTAAAAATAAAAGTATCTTTAATTTTAAAATACTTATTTAGTTCTTTACAAATTAGAATAAGTAATCAAAGAAGTTTACATTTTTATCGTGTGGTAATTGTTTTTCTAAAAAGATTTTTTTTACTACCCCGGTAAAGTGTTAGATTACTAACGCTGTTACCTGCATTGCGTCACTGACATAACACGTGTACATTGGCTATTATTGAAATGCTGGAAATATTTTCTCAGAGCAGTTCATGAGAGATTATATTTCAGCGTTGTGATAGCATTCCTTTCTTCAGTACTTTTAGGCTTACGTCATCAGGATGAAAAACTAAAAAGGAAAAAAATGCCAAAACCTGGAAATAAAACAATGGACCGTTGTACCTTGAAAATAGTCCGCGAAAACGTTCAATACTATTCTTGATATGAATATAGTATTTTACCCTTATAATTCCACTTTATTAAAGTTAGCTAACAGTGTCAGCGGTGATTTCTTGCCCATATGGAGGATTCTCCTTAGTATTTACTTGGCTTCATACTTAAGTACAAACAATTTATTTTTTTTCTTCATTAATTATAGTTTTAAAGCACCGGATTGAAATAGCTGTGACGTCAAAATGTTGCAGCTGGGGCGGCAAAAAATGTCCCCGAAGGCTATAAAGCTCACATACTTGACTTTAAAGACCTTTGTATTTAACTCAAGAACAGATGTTGGGTTTCTATAAATATCTTCCTACACAATTTACAGGCTTTTGGATATTTTATAGAACATTGTTTTACAAAAATCTTCAGTGTTTTAAAATTGTATAAAATGTATTTTGATCAGCGCAATGACTGTAAAATAAATAAGGAATGTAATAAAACGTTTGAGCGTATTTCGGTATTACATTGTCGTGAAGATAAAAACCAAAGCGAAAACATTTATTTGCGATGTAGTCAATTCTAATAAAACTGTATGGAAGAGCTTCTATGCGAATAGCCAGAGTGCGTGATGCACGGTCATTCTTCCTTTCGCATTGTTCCCAGTATTGATTCTAAACTAATTCTGAGTTTGGACAGTTTATTTCTTAGCCGCAGGAAATGTAGAACTTGCACATCCAATAATTGATAATATTTTATATTTCGCCTTCGGCATTTTTGTACGATTTTTAATGAAATTATAATTTATTAACTAAACTGTTCATCGTAACAGTGGATTGACATTGTTTACTGATACGTTTTATAGATGTAAGAAATAAGTAACATTTGTGTATTTATATACACATGCATTTAATAATCTAAACCTTCCAATAACGAGAGTTTAGACGTAGCATAAATACTATAAATCGTAAAAATGTCATTTTTAAAAAATTGAATAAACTTAAATTTTATTAAAATTTTTAATTACGCTGAACCGGTGTTGATAGAATAGTTTAGGAATAGTTTAGCAGCCTCGAAAGTGGTTGTATCCGTTCCATTGTGTAGCTGTTCGAAAGTTAAGTGTCTGTTAAACTGTCTCTATGTTGCAAGGGGATGGGGTTAAATTTATTGGTTTCCTATTACTAATAGAAGGTTAAAAACAGCAACAAATGAAGTATATAGGTGTGGTGAGTAGGGAGAAGAGCATGGCTTGTCCATGAAGAGAATCAATAGTAGGGAGTTTTAGCGAAGGAAAGTTACCAGACCGCACAAATTGGTAATTATTGCCAATGTTTATTGCGGAAAGAGGACAATGTTGCTGGTACGTATTATCTACTTCCGGTTTCCCTGGGCCACAGCAAGGTAAAGTAAGTAGAAGAGTGGTAAGGTGACCAGAAAATAATAGAGATATAGTAAATCTGAATTGATTTGTCTTAGCTGTGCTAACCATCTAGCGGCTAACCGAACAAAAAGCAATTATTATTATCTCTTAGTTCTGTTGATCTCGCAGGGGCAAAGCGTTGATTCATAGCACTTATAAAGGTTACAAGAACTCATTGGTTTTTTGGATTGGTTTTATGCATAAGCTCTCGAGCACTTATAAAGGTTACAAGAACTCATTGGTTTTTTGGATTGGTTTTATACATAAGCTCTCGAGCACTTATAAAGGTTACAAGAACTCATTGGTTTTTTGGATTGGTTTTATGCATAAGCTCTCGAGCACTTATAAAGGTTACAAGAACTCATTGGTTTTTTGGATTGGTTTTATGCATAAGCTCTCGAGCACTTATAAAGGTTACAAGAACTCATTGGTTTTTTGGATTGGTTTTATGCATAAGCTCTCGAGCACTTATAAAGGTTACAAGAACTCATTGGTTTTTTGGATTGGTTTTATGCATAAGCTCTCGAGCACTTATAAAGGTTACAAGAACTCATTGGTTTTTGGATTGGTTTTATGCATAAGCTCTCGAGCACTTATAAAGGTTACAAGAACTCATTGGTTTTTTGGATTGGTTTTATGCATAAGCTCTCGAGCACTTATAAAGGTTACAAGAACTCATTGGTTTTTTGGATTGGTTTTATGCATAAGCTCTCGAGCACTTATAAAGGTTACAAGAACTCATTGGTTTTTTGGATTGGTTTTATGCATAAGCTCTCGAGCACTTATAAAGGTTACAAGAACTCATTGGTTTTTTGGATTGGTTTTATGCATAAGCTCTCGAGCACTTATAAAGGTTACAAGAACTCATTGGTTTTTTGGATTGGTTTTATGCATAAGCTCTCGAGCACTTATAAAGGTTACAAGAACTCATTGGTTTTTTGGATTGGTTTTATGCATAAGCTCTCGAGCACTTATAAAGGTTACAAGAACTCATTGGTTTTTTGGATTGGTTTTATGCATAAGCTCTCGAGCACTTATAAAGGTTACAAGAACTCATTGGTTTTTTGGATTGGTTTTATGCATAAGCTCTCGGTCCTGTACTACCAAAACGTACGCATCTTTCGTGATAGTCAACCACTAGCTGCCCAACCTCATCCACCTTAACGGTGAGTCAGGCAATCCTATCCCATGGGGAAGAAAGAATCCAGTACTGATTGTGCCGCGTTGATAAGCTCATTGCCTAACTAATCTCAAGGTATTGTAAAGAAACAATGCAAGTACACTGGGAAGGGAGCAGATGGACACCTAATAAGAAAGGAACTCGATCAGATTATGCAAGAACCTAAGAGGTTGGGTTGTGTCACGGAGCGCGAGTTATTTCAGCCTAACTACTTAGTTAGTGAAGTTATTGTAAATGTGCCTGAACATGCACAACATCTACCACAACTGCTTATAGAAGTTACAATACTCCATGTAGAAGAAGCGCTGAACGTGAATAGAATGCAGACAGCTTTAGTAAGTAAAAGTCAATTTAAACTGTTTGAACCTGCGTTGTTACGGAACTGTGAAGCAGAAGATATTAGTAAATTATACAAATTTACACGAAGGCCAGCTGTATCGAAGTCTGGGTTCGTGTGCTGCATAAACTCTGTGAAGGTTTGGGTGGATAATGACATATTTCACATTTCTTACAACCTGATGTGTAGTTTTTATTAAGTTCTGTTTGCAAACAAATGTTTCTTTGAAATATTATATGTGTTCATTTTAACTTGTTTGAATGAGGATTTAACAAATACTTGCTCGTCATACGTGTAAATAACGTAAATGGAGATGGTTTTGTGCAAGTTTTGCTTTGTTTGGGGAAGTCGTTCAAATCTTGATCTTCCAGGCTTCTGGGAGTGCTGCTGGAGTGCTTCTGGTAGCTTATACTAATAAGGTGCCTAATGGCTTTATGAGATGAGATTTTTAATATCTGTTTAGTAAAAAGAATGGTCTTTATGTAATCGCCTACTTGTTGTTATGTGTTGTATAAGTATCTGGATGTAGTGGTGGGAAGTGACCTATCTGTGTTCTTTGGTAGTTTACATAGTTATTATATTGCTCATCTTTTGAATAATTGGACGAAACGTTTGTATCCAACGTAGTATCGCTGGATGGATCGTTGCAAGCAGAAAAGTTGAAAGTTTGGTGAAATATTTAGAAGCAAGAACGTTGAAAGTTGTATGGGATGCATGGAGACAAAAGTTGAAAGTTTGGTGAAATACTTAGAAGCAAGAACGTTGAAAGTTGTATGGGATGCATGGAGACAAAAGTTGAAAGTTTGGTGAAATACTTAGAAGCAAGAACGTTGAAAGTTGTATGGGATGCATGGAGACAAAAGTTGAAAGTTTGGTGAAATACGTAGAAGCAAGAACGTTGAAAGTTGTATGGGATGCATGGAGACAAAAGTTGAAAGTTTGGTGAAATACCTAGAAGCAAGAACGTTGAAAGTTGTATGGGATGCATGGAGACAAAAGTTGAAAGTTTGGTGAAATACTTAGAAGCAAGAACGTTGAAAGTTGTATGGGATGCATGGAGACAAAAGTTGAAAGTTTGGTGAAATACGTAGAAGCAAGAACGTTGAAAGTTGTATGGGATGCATGGAGACAAAAGTTGAAAGTTTGGTGAAATACTTAGAATCAAGAACGTTGAAAGTTGTATGGGATGCATGGAGACAAAAGTTGAAAGTTTGGTGAAATACTTAGAAGCAAGAACGTTGAAAGTTGTATGGGATGCATGGACACAAAAGTTGAAAGTTTGGTGAAATACTTAGAAGCAAGAACGTTGAAAGTTGTATGGGATGCATGGAGACAAAAGTTGAAAGTTTGGTGAAATACTTAGAAGCAAGAACGTTGAAAGTTGTATGGGATGCATGGAGACAAAAGTTGAAAGTTTGGTGAAATACTTAGAAGCAAGAACGTTGAAAGTTGTATGGGATGCATGGAGACAAAAGTTGAAAGTTTGGTGAAATACTTAGAAGCAAGAACGTTGAAAGTTGTATGGGATGCATGGAGACAAAAGTTGAAAGTTTGGTGAAATACTTAGAAGCAAGAACGTTGAAAGTTGTATGGGATGCATGGAGACAAAAGTTGAAAGTTTGGTGAAATACGTAGAAGCAAGAACGTTGAAAGTTGTATGGGATGCATGGAGACAAAAGTTGAAAGTTTGGTGAAATACTTAGAAGCAAGAACGTTGAAAGTTGTATGGGATGCATGGAGACAAAAGTTGAAAGTTTGGTGAAATACTTAGAAGCAAGAACGTTGAAAGTTGTATGGGATGCATGGAGACAAAAGTTGAAAGTTTGGTGAAATACTTAGAAGCAAGAACGTTGAAAGTTGTATGGGATGCATGGAGACAAAAGTTGAAAGTTTGGTGAAATACTTAGAAGCAAGAACGTTGAAAGTTGTATGGGATGCATGGAGACAAAAGTTGAAAGTTTGGTGAAATACTTAGAAGCAAGAACGTTGAAAGTTGTATGGGATGCATGGAGACAAAAGTTGAAAGTTTGGTGAAATACGTAGAAGCAAGAACGTTGAAAGTTGTATGGGATGCATGGAGACAAAAGTTGAAAGTTTGGTGAAATACTTAGAAGCAAGAACGTTGAAAGTTGTATGGGATGCATGGAGACAAAAGTTGAAAGTTTGGTGAAATACTTAGAAGCAAGAACGTTGAAAGTTGTATGGGATGCATGGAGACAAAAGTTGAAAGTTTGGTGAAATACGTAGAAGCAAGAACGTTGAAAGTTGTATGGGATGCATGGAGACAAAAGTTGAAAGTTTGGTGAAATACTTAGAAGCAAGAACGTTGAAAGTTGTATGGGATGCATGGAGACAAAAGTTGAAAGTTTGGTGAAATACTTAGAAGCAAGAACGTTGAAAGTTGTATGGGATGCATGGAGACAAAAGTTGAAAGTTTGGTGAAATACTTAGAAGCAAGAACGTTGAAAGTTGTATGGGATGCATGGAGACAAAAGTTGAAAGTTTGGTGAAATACTTAGAAGCAAGAACGTTGAAAGTTGTATGGGATGCATGGAGACAAAAGTTGAAAGTTTGGTGAAATACTTAGAAGCAAGAACGTTGAAAGTTGTATGGGATGCATGGAGACAAAAGTTGAAAGTTTGGTGAAATACTTAGAAGCAAGAACGTTGAAAGTTGTATGGGATGCATGGAGACAAAAGTTGAAAGTTTGGTGAAATACTTAGAAGCAAGAACGTTGAAAGTTGTATGGGATGCATGGAGACAAAAGTTGAAAGTTTGGTGAAATACTTAGAAGCAAGAACGTTGAAAGTTGTATGGGATGCATGGAGACAAAAGTTGAAAGTTTGGTGAAATACGTAGAAGCAAGAACGTTGAAAGTTGTATGGGATGCATGGAGACAAAAGTTGAAAGTTTGGTGAAATACTTAGAAGCAAGAACGTTGAAAGTTGTATGGGATGCATGGAGACTAAAGTTGAAAGTTTGGTGAAATACTTAGAAGCAAGAACGTTGAAAGTTGTATGGGATGTATGGAGACAAAAGTTGAAAGTTTGGTGAAATACTTAGAAGCAAGAACGTTGAAAGTTGTATGGGATGCATGGAGACAAAAGTTGAAAGTTTGGTGAAATACGTAGAAGCAAGAACGTTGAAAGTTGTATGGGATGCATGGAGACAAAAGTTGAAAGTTTGGTGAAATACGTAGAAGCAAGAACGTTGAAAGTTGTATGGGATGCATGGAGACAAAAGTTGAAAGTTTGGTGAAATACGTAGAAGCAAGAACGTTGAAAGTTGTATGGGATGCATGGAGACAAAAGTTGAAAGTTTGGTGAAATACGTAGAAGCAAAAACGTTAAAAGTTGTATGGGATGCATGGAGACAAAAGTTGAAAGTTTGGTGAAATACTTAGAAGCAAGAACGTTGAAAGTTGTATGGGATGCATGGAGACAAAAGTTGAAAGTTTGGTGAAATACTTAGAAGCAAGAACGTTGAAAGTTGTATGGGATGCATGGAGACAAAAGTTGAAAGTTTGGTGAAATACTTAGAAGCAAGAACGTTGAAAGTTGTATGGGATGCATGGAGACAAAAGTTGAAAGTTTGGTGAAATACTTAGAAGCAAGAACGTTGAAAGTTGTATGGGATGCATGGAGACAAAAGTTAAAAGTTTGGTGAAATACTTAGAAGCAAAAACGTTGAAAGTTGTATGGGATGCATGGAGACAAAAGTTGAAAGTTTGGTGAAATACTTAGAAGCAAGAACGTTGAAAGTTGTATGGGATGCATGGAGACAAAAGTTGAAAGTTTGGTGAAATACGTAGAAGCAAAAACGTTGAAAGTTGTATGGGATGCATGGAGACAAAAGTTGAAAGTTTGGTGAAATACTTAGAAGCAAGAACGTTGAAAGTTGTATGGGATGCATGGAGACAAAAGTTGAAAGTTTGGTGAAATACTTAGAAGCAAGAACGTTGAAAGTTGTATGGGATGCATGGAGACAAAAGTTGAAAGTTTGGTGAAATACTTAGAATCAAGAACGTTGAAAGTTGTATGGGATGCATGGAGACAAAAGTTGAAAGTTTGGTGAAATACTTAGAAGCAAGAACGTTGAAAGTTGTATGGGATGCATGGTCACAAAAGTTGAAAGTTTGGTGAAATACTTAGAAGCAAGAACGTTCAAAGTTGTATGGGATGCATGGAGACAAAAGTTGAAAGTTTGGTGAAATACTTAGAAGCAAGAACGTTGAAAGTTGTATGGGATGCATGGAGACAAAAGTTGAAAGTTTGGTGAAATACGTAGAAGCAAGAACGTTGAAAGTTGTATGGGATGCATGGAGACAAAAGTTGAAAGTTTGGTGAAATACGTAGAAGCAAGAACGTTGAAAGTTGTATGGGATGCATGGAGACAAAAGTTGAAAGTTTGGTGAAATACTTAGAAGCAAGAACGTTGAAAGTTGTATGGGATGCATGGAGACAAAAGTTGAAAGTTTGGTGAAATACTTAGAATCAAGAACGTTGAAAGTTGTATGGGATGCATGGAGACAAAAGTTGAAAGTTTGGTGAAATACTTAGAAGCAAGAACGTTGAAAGTTGTATGGGATGCATGGACACAAAAGTTGAAAGTTTGGTGAAATACTTAGAAGCAAGAACGTTGAAAGTTGTATGGGATGCATGGAGACAAAAGTTGAAAGTTTGGTGAAATACTTAGAAGCAAGAACGTTGAAAGTTGTATGGGATGCATGGAGACAAAAGTTGAAAGTTTGGTGAAATACTTAGAAGCAAGAACGTTGAAAGTTGTATGGGATGCATGGAGACAAAAGTTGAAAGTTTGGTGAAATACTTAGAAGCAAGAACGTTGAAAGTTGTATGAGATGTATGGAGACAAAAGTTGAAAGTTTGGTGAAATACTTAGAAGCAAGAACGTTGAAAGTTGTATGGGATGCATGGAGACAAAAGTTGAAAGTTTGGTGAAATACGTAGAAGCAAGAACGTTGAAAGTTGTATGGGATGCATGTAGACAAAAGTTGAAAGTTTGGTGAAATACGTAGAAGCAAGAACGTTGAAAGTTGTATGGGATGCATGGAGACAAAAGTTGAAAGTTTGGTGAAATACTTAGAAGCAAGAACGTTGAAAGTTGTATGGGATGCATGGAGACAAAAGTTGAAAGTTTGGTGAAATACTTAGAAGCAAGAACGTTGAAAGTTGTATGGGATGCATGGAGACAAAAGTTGAAAGTTTGGTGAAATACTTAGAATCAAGAACGTTGAAAGTTGTATGGGATGCATGGAGACAAAAGTTGAAAGTTTGGTGAAATACTTAGAAGCAAGAACGTTGAAAGTTGTATGGGATGCATGGACACAAAAGTTGAAAGTTTGGTGAAATACTTAGAAGCAAGAACGTTGAAAGTTGTATGGGATGCATGGAGACAAAAGTTGAAAGTTTGGTGAAATACTTAGAAGCAAGAACGTTGAAAGTTGTATGGGATGCATGGAGACAAAAGTTGAAAGTTTGGTGAAATACTTAGAAGCAAGAACGTTGAAAGTTGTATGGGATGCATGGAGACAAAAGTTGAAAGTTTGGTGAAATACTTAGAAGCAAGAACGTTGAAAGTTGTATGGGATGCATGGAGACAAAAGTTGAAAGTTTGGTGAAATACTTAGAAGCAAGAACGTTGAAAGTTGTATGGGATGCATGGAGACAAAAGTTGAAAGTTTGGTGAAATACGTAGAAGCAAGAACGTTGAAAGTTGTATGGGATGCATGTAGACAAAAGTTGAAAGTTTGGTGAAATACGTAGAAGCAAGAACGTTGAAAGTTGTATGGGATGCATGGAGACAAAAGTTGAAAGTTTGGTGAAATACGTAGAAGCAAGAACGTTGAAAGTTGTATGGGATGCATGGAGACAAAAGTTGAAAGTTTGGTGAAATACGTAGAAGCAAGAACGTTGAAAGTTGTATGGGATGCATGGAGACAAAAGTTGAAAGTTTGGTGAAATACTTAGAAGCAAGAACGTTGAAAGTTGTATGGGATGCATGGAGACAAAAGTTGAAAGTTTGGTGAAATACTTAGAAGCAAGAACGTTGAAAGTTGTATGGGATGCATGGAGACAAAAGTTGAAAGTTTGGTGAAATACTTAGAAGCAAGAACGTTGAAAGTTGTATGGGATGCATGGAGACAAAAGTTGAAAGTTTGGTGAAATACTTAGAAGCAAGAACGTTGAAAGTTGTATGGGATGCATGGAGACAAAAGTTGAAAGTTTGGTGAAATACTTAGAAGCAAGAACGTTGAAAGTTGTATGGGATGCATGGAGACAAAAGTTGAAAGTTTGGTGAAATACGTAGAAGCAAAAACGTTGAAAGTTGTATGGGATGCATGGAGACAAAAGTTGAAAGTTTGGTGAAATACTTAGAAGCAAGAACGTTGAAAGTTGTATGGGATGCATGGAGACAAAAGTTGAAAGTTTGGTGAAATACTTAGAAGCAAGAACGTTGAAAGTTGTATGGGATGCATGTAGACAAAAGTTGAAAGTTTGGTGAAATACTTAGAAGCAAGAACGTTGAAAGTTGTATGGGATGCATGGAGACAAAAGTTGAAAGTTTGGTGAAATACTTAGAAGCAAGAACGTTGAAAGTTGTATGGGATGCATGTAGACAAAAGTTGAAAGTTTGGTGAAATACTTAGAAGCAAGAACGTTGAAAGTTGTATGGGATGCATGGAGACAAAAGTTGAAAGTTTGGTGAAATACTTAGAATCAAGAACGTTGAAAGTTGTATGGGATGCATGGAGACAAAAGTTGAAAGTTTGGTGAAATACTTAGAATCAAGAACGTTGAAAGTTGTATGGGATGCATGGAGACAAAAGTTGAAAGTTTGGTGAAATACTTAGAAGCAAGAACGTTGAAAGTTGTATGGGATGCATGGAGACAAAAGTTGAAAGTTTGGTGAAATACTTAGAAGCAAGAACGTTGAAAGTTGTATGGGATGCATGGAGACAAAAGTTGAAAGTTTGGTGAAATACTTAGAATCAAGAACGTTGAAAGTTGTATGGGATGCATGGAGACAAAAGTTGAAAGTTTGGTGAAATACTTAGAATCAAGAACGTTGAAAGTTGTATGGGATGCATGGAGACAAAAGTTGAAAGTTTGGTGAAATACTTAGAAGCAAGAACGTTGAAAGTTGTATGGGATGCATGGAGACAAAAGTTGAAAGTTTGGTGAAATACTTAGAAGCAAGAACGTTGACAGTTGTATGGGATGTATGGAGACCAAAGTTGAAAGTTTGGTGAAATAATTAGAAGCAAGAACGTTGAAAGTTGTATGGGATGCATGGAGACAAAAGTTGAAAGTTTGGTGAAATACGTAGAAGCAAGAACGTTGAAAGTTGTATGGGATGCATGGAAACAAAAGTTGAAAGTTTGGTGAAATACTTAGAAGCAAGAACGTTGAAAGTTGTATGGGATGCATGGAGACAAAAGTTGAAAGCTTGGTGAAATACTTAGAAGCAAGAACGTTGAAAGTTGTATGGGATGCATGGAGACAAAAGTTGAAAGCTTGGTGAAATACTTAGAAGCAAGAACGTTGAAAGTTGTATGGGATGCATGGAGACAAAAGTTGAAAGTTTGGTGAAATACTTAGAAGCAAGAACGTTGAAAGTTGTATGGGATGCATGGAGACAAAAGTTGAAAGTTTGGTGAAATACTTAGAAGCAAGAACGTTGACAGTTGTATGGGATGTATGGAGACAAAAGTTGAAAGTTTGGTGAAATAATTAGAAGCAAGAACGTTGAAAGTTGTATGGGATGCATGAGACAAAAGTTGAAAGTTTGGTGAAATACGTAGAAGCAAGAACGTTGAAAGTTGTATGGGATGCATGGAAACAAAAGTTGAAAGTTTGGTGAAATACTTAGAAGCAAGAACGTTGAAAGTTGTATGGGATGCATGGAGACAAAAGTTGAAAGCTTGGTGAAATACGTAGAAGCAAGAACGTTGAAAGTTGTATGGGATGCATGGAGACAAAAGTTGAAAGCTTGGTGAAATACTTAGAAGCAAGAACGTTGAAAGTTGTATGGGATGCATGGAGACAAAAGTTGAAAGTTTGGTGAAATACTTAGAAGCAAGAACGTTGAAAGTTGTATGGGATGCATGGAGACAAAAGTTGAAAGTTGTATGGGATGCATGGAGACAAAAGTTGAAAGTTGTATGGGATGCATGGAGACAAAAGTTGAAAAACTAGTTGGAACGTTTGGAAGTAACGTTAACTCGAATGTTGAAACGTTTCCTTGGTAGCGTCTGGAACAGCTTGACCGTTGTCCGATGTGGTGGCTATGATAGAGTGCTTAGCGTGAAGTTGTAAAGGTGTATCTGTGGGATCAGTTCCTCCTGGAATAAATTTAATTATTATTGCCTAATTTTCAGACGCATTCATGCTGTGTCATCTTGTCATCCACAACTGTCATCATTTTCTCCACGATTAGCACCTGTGTGCTCATCCAGGTGTTTCGGTAGTGATCTGTCCGGTTGATGCCAGAAGACTTGTAGGTCAGCCAGTCGGAGTTTATAGCTCACCTGGGTTCTTTGTAAACAGGATTTTCTCTTTTGGTTATTATGACGAGATATTGATTTAAATTTATGCACAACTTCAACGAAGGAGCCTTTCTTTCCATAAACATTATCGAGACTGTCTTAAGTGTTACTGGTTTTAGTAATGGTAGCCTGGGATGGGTCAACAAGTCTGGATTGTTAGAACCGCAGACTGTGTTGACTTGCAACCTCCGAGTGTGGATTAACAAGGTCAGTTTAGTAATAATCTGTAAAAGCAACCTTAGGGAGACTTGCGTTAAGCGAAACGGGTTGCTTTTCTTTAAAAAGGTCGTGTACTCGTGAAGCCATTATCCATCACGGTTACTAATTAGTGCCCTTTAACTAATTACTAAAGTAATTGGAAAAAGTTTTATATCCCACGTTTAATTTCAATGTTTTTTGAAAACAATACTCAAGTCATAAATTCGGCAATTGGTTAATTAGTATATTAATAATATTCAACTGTATGTAGTTGTAGTTCTAAATAAAGATTTAAATTTACTTTAAAATAAAATAGTAAAATAATTTACTATCTATGTTGAGATAATTACTTTTTTGAACTACACAAATTTTATCAATTTGATAGTTTATAGAAAATGTCAGTAGTGTTTACGTTTTGAAATGTCATTATTACTTTTAACTTTTTGTTAAAAATTAGATATACATTTACACTTATGTGTATTTTAAACAAACCCACTTCATACTCTCAATTAATCTGGGAATATTTTTAAATCGATTTTGCTTTTAATATCAAATAATTGGTTAACTCAGGAGATGAATTTACTGGAATGGTTAACGCTCTATAATTGAACATATAGTAAATATTATAAAGATATCTCCAAATCTCAGTAATACTATTGATAATGTTTTTATAACTTGAGCAAAAGAAGGAACTCTGTATTGTAATGGCCTTGTTCCCTGCTATATGGCTGTATTTCTTTATATACGTCTGAGATAAAATCGTACGTTGCCAATACAGCGCAGGCTGTACTGAATGTCCGATCAATTCGTGATAATTATGCTAATGGCAAGGGAAACATGTAAATCTCCATTCCATACTTTCACTTGCCTTTGACGGGGTTGTGGGTAGAATACTTCGGGGTTAGGCGTTATCGCCAGTAAAATCGTAACAATGCTGTTCAATACGTTAGATTTTTTTAAATGGAATTAAATGAAATTATTTACAAGAAAAACTATTTTCTATAAAAAAACATTAATAAAACAAACCAAGTACTCGAGTTCTTGTTTTCACAGTGTTTTTGAAATTCCAGTAATTTTCAATCCTTTTGTGTGATATAAATATGTAATTACACATAATTATTAAATAAAAACACGGTTGATGCGTGAGTTAAAGAAACCTAATTCATTAAGAATTTGGCAACGTTTCGACGACTAAATTGTCATCCTCATTCAAGCCTACAAGTATAATGGACAAAATTAACATCTACGTCATGAAAATTCACAACAAAATTAACATAAAATAAAAAATATTACAAAGAGTTGTTAATACAAATAAATTAACAAAATAACAACACAAATAAATTAAATAATTAAAAAAACACTATAAAAAGTGATAGTCCATGATAATAACAACTAAATGAATTAATTAAAATGTGTAAAAAGAATTCCCAAACATATAACAATAATACAACATGTAAAAATAAATCATTACTAGACATCTGGTGCATCAACAACTAGAACCTTCAAGCTTAATGACTAAAGGATTATGAATACTGGACAATTTATTAGTGTCCTTCTTAACAAAAGCCCCAATAAATACAATAATAAATTGGTCAGTATTTATAATCCTTCACAAAGCTTAAAACTCTTGAGGGTTTTAGTTGATGCACCAGATGTCTAGTACTGATTTATTTTTACAGGTTGTATTATTGTTATATGTTTGGGAATTGTTTTGACAAATTTTAATTAATTGTTTTATAGTGTGCTTTTAAATTATTTAATTTATTTGTTTTGTTAATTTATTTATATTAATAACTCTTTGTAATGTTTTTGATTTCATTAATTTTGTTGTGAATTTTTATGATGTATTCGTTAATTCTGCCTATTATACTTGTAGGCAAGTCGAAACGTTGCCACATTCTTAATAAATCAGGTTTCTTTGACTTACGCATCAACCGTGTTTTTATTTAACAAAACGTTTGTGAGTGTACACCTCATCATACACCTAATTATTACTAAGCGTCTAGATTATTGGTTTTCTAACCTTTGCAATAACATATTATATAATGCATTATCCTAGCGGAGGAGTGTTTACATTGCCGAGTTTTAGCCGCTACAACCATTGGTACACAGCTTGTAGATCTTGTATCACAATAACCGAAATTAGTTTTGTAATGAAGTTCAAGAATATTTGGTTGTTACTTGCTATGCCCCCATACTTTCTGATGTTCTGGTGCTGCATTTCATTCATCTATTACCTTTCTGCAATAAAGTCCGGCATCACCACATCCCGTATTGTTTTAAGTCGCGTCTAACTCTCTGTTCTGCACACAGTGACCGTCGACTACTTTTTTTAAAAAAAGATACAATCGCGAAATAATTTGTAACTCGATATAAACTGAGTTAAAATGTAAATACTTCAGTCTTGCAATACGTCGTTTTCTCTCTTACCTATTGTCTCCAAATGCCATATATCTTGCAATATTTTAATTTGAGTCCACTCTCTCTTCTCAATTTCGATCTCAAGTTTCGGTTCTTTGCACTGTTATAAAACGTCTTCCTATCCTTAGATAGCAGGTCAGTGGAGACAGATCTTGACGCCACCAGAACTATTGATTCAGAGGCCATACGTTCTGAATTGAACCCTCTCTCTGAGCTGATTCTTACACTACTTTTTAACCTTTAATTAAACCCATGAGTTCAAATTTCATGTGTAACTATATTGAAACTATATGATTCATATTCTCTTGCTTTCACCTGTTACATATGCCATAAATCTGCTCTGACATCACAGCGTCT